>WMED01001188.1:0-28793 GCA_019650415.1 Pipa parva
TGGTGGAACTTGCACTATTGGTGACTGACTAAATACTTTTTTTCCCCACTGTATGTAGGAGATAATACCAAAAGCAAGACCATAGCGTGATACGGTAAATAAAAGAACAATTTATTAACAATACTGTATATGGTACTCACAAGAGTGGATAAAAATCAAGCTTGTCAGGGTTATTCACTAAAGTCTGAATAGTTGTGTATAGGTACGAATTTCCATATTAAGGGGGGAATTCACCATTGAGCGAAGTGAGCTCCAAATCCTTCGACTCACTTCGCACATGGTGTTATGCGCTCGCTGATGTCCTGCACGCGGACATCAGCGAACACTTTACAGGGATTCCAGTCTCGGCGAGGCCAAAAGAGTTGTCTCTAAACATTTTGCTGATTAGAAATCAGCTTCATCAGGAGTATGTTGATAGAAGTAAAGATATTAGGTCCTGGAGAGTTCCAGCGCTATTTCTAGCATTTTAGGATTTAGTTTACACTAAGAGATATCCTATCTTCTGTTTCTTCTTTCGTTATCCAGCGCTTCAACTGTACTTCTGATTAGTGTTGAGCGATGATATCGAGAAAAGTTGAAATTGGTACGATTATTACAATTATCAGGTGTTATCGATAATCCGATGATTTTTGCAAAAATCGTACCGATTATTGTCATCACTTGATAATATCGAGCAAAGAAGCCACTAAGCCAGCTATATAAACCATAACCAGCAACAGTGCAGTTATAGTTTAAAACCCAGCATTTCCCTATGGAAGCCTAGCCCCTTCATGTGATTTTGTTCTGGTGCAGTGACTGCCTAAGAAGTTTAAGACTGAGGCATGGTCTATTGCTAAGGAATGCTTTTCGCTGTAAGTGGGTTTAGAGCTGGGGGTTATACCTAATTACTTCCATAGGGAAATAATTGGGTTCTAAATTGTAGCTACATTCTTGCTGGCTATGATTTAAATAGTCATAATCGTCATCGGCAATAATCGTCATCGGCTAACGATTATCCTTTTAATGATTTCAAAAATCGATAATCAGTCCGATGATGATTATTGCCATCATCGCTCAACACTACTTCTGATTATTCAGAACTACTTGAACCTTCTACAGTCGTGAGGTATCTGGGAAGATGACCTCTGTGGTACAAGCATAGGAGTTTTCTGCTTTATAAGCATTATTTATTTTTTTTTATTTATCATTTGGACTATTGGACTTTCTTATTCCATTTTTATTGCATTGGCGTATATATATGTATATTTTTTTTTACTCCATTTTAAGGGGCTATACCATTTGACAATTTTATTTTCTAGTGGTTTTGTCATTCTATCCTTTAATGTGAGGAGAAACTGTTGGAACTTGACATTTAGAGCTCAGTCAATTCTGAGGACATGAAGATTTGCTTCTTGGAATTTTTTTTTATTTTTTATATAGGAACATTTAATTAACACTGTGTGTCATTATCCTAAGCCAAGGCCCTTTAGAATTGAGATTGAATGCAATAAACACAGCAATAAAATAAAATAGCACTAAAAGGCAGTAATAGTAACTGAAAAAAATTACAGCGTTGGATTCCACATCTAATGTGGGAGGTACTTTATAGGAAGAAAGAAAGGCAGAAACATTAAACACCAATGTTTGACATTGATATTAAAGTTCACAATACATCTCATAACTATCCACATCATTTCAAAGGCTTTTAAACAAACTGGAACAACAGAAATGTGTCCAATACTGGGTTTATTATGTTTTATTTGTTGTGTGTTAAACTAATGTGAAAAATGTATGAACCTGTCTTTTTTTTTCAGTTGAAGAAAGCTAAATTAAAACAATAAATAGTCGTGATACCCTGTGTGTGTTCATCATGGCAGGAATCTGCAGGATAGTTTTAGAATCTCTTTTTGTGCATTTCCTTGGGTAATTAGTTTTAATGAAATCAAATGTAAATCAGAGGCTTTAACTGCTTCCAAAAATATTGTATAGTTGTGCCTTTTTTAATGTTAGCATTAAATATTTACTTAGTTGATATTAGGGAATTTAAAAGTCTCAGGTCTCATTTCTAGGACTAAATATTTACTCCCATATGTAATAAAAATATTACGCTCATTAAAATCTATAGCAATCTTTTTAAAATGTATTTCAAATATTATTTTGTACCATATGGCCTATTACTTGTTCATTTTATTTAGCTCTGATTGCATTTATATTGATGATTAAACATGAAATTCAGCTATTTAATGGCTGGTAACAATGAAACATAGTTATTGAAATCTGCCTTGTCCTTTTAGGCTGGGTTCACATGAGCGTATGATGCGCAGCACATTATACACTCGTGTGAAGAAAAGAAAAATATGCCAAGCGTATTTTTCTATTGTACTTACCAGCGACAGTGTGAATGCTCCCTCGGTGTTCACAGCACTTCCTGTGTGTCGCATTTGGAGAGTGGTGTATATACACTGGCAAAAATGCGGCACACAGCGTTCTGGACCCAGCGTATGCACATCATACGCTGGTGTGTCCGGAACTAGGTAAGTATCATCGGTTTGGATTGAATCATATGTTTTTTTCCACGAGCGTATGATGCATTGCACATCATACGCTCATGTGAACACAGCCTTAATTCTAATCAGAGCTATTCAGGAAAAACCCTCGCGGGCCAAACCATGGTCTTCACTCTACCAGTGCAGATGGGAGGTGATACATACTTGAAATTTTCAAACAGTCCATTTTCCTTTCTGTCCTTTGCTGGAGCAGGCTAGACTGAAAGGCTTACTTCCATATTCTAAAAGTAGTTCAGCTGATTTTATTTGTTTAACGCTCAAATATTTAGCTTTGGCTACCTTCGAAACATACATTTTTCAAAAGTTTGAGCTTTCTGTAGTGAATCAGGATTTTACTATCTGTAATGTTCAGTATAAAATACTTTTTATTATACATCAAGGTTTGGAATAGAATAGTCAGTCAAGAGAGGTTTAAGATGACAGCAAGCACCAGCTTATTTTGGACAGCTGCTAAGACACATGTAAGCTTAAATAGACCACAAAATAAATGGGACATTTACATACATATTTTAAGATTAATACAAAAATTTCCTGCTATGTCAGTATAAGAATATAAATTATGAGTAGATTAGAAGCAAGAATACTGCATACTGTGTGAATGTTTAGCCCTTGACAAATTAAAAAGGCTTGTTGTTTAAGCTAGGTTCCTAAGGTTATATTAACAACAGTATAAGAAAGGTGGATAATTTATCTTGTCATTTGAACACATTACATGATACATTAAAAACATTTTCTCCATAGAACTGCATGTCAATTCACTGTTTTATCTACAGTTATTTTAACTAATTATGTTGGAATATTGTTAACATAATTAATCCTATTACAAATCTTAAATTACAAAGCCAGCTTCATCTATATATTGTTTTGTCTAGATTTATCATTTCTAAAATGGATTTTGAACTTGCTTGGGTTTTGAGCTTCTGTTCCTAAGATTCTAAATTACCAGGAAGAAAATGACAACAATCACCGAAGCTCCAGTAAATATTCCACTTTACAAGATGAGAATTATGTAACAACATTTCTGTATGCACCAGCAGAAAATACTTTTATATTGGTATGTCTAGATCTAAAAGGGGTTTCTTCTCATATAAGACCTACACTTCTGTTTCTGAGGAGTATCTCTATCTCACAATGCATCTATAAAATGATTGTGAGGCTGTATAACTGCCAAAAGGGTGTTATTCACTAAGGTGCAAATTCGACTATCAAATTCGCAAACAGCGGATTCCCTTAGAAAATCCATGACAATTTCCCCATAGTAAAGTCGCAAAATTTTTTTTAATGTTAAGATTACGATAATTTTCCCATAATAAAGTCACAACTGTGACAATATTCTCATTATAAAGATGCGATTGCAACAGTAGCAGCCTATTGCGACTGCCTTTATCTGGTGAATTCGCATCTATACGCAACAATTCAGACTTTAGTGAATAACCTTCCCCCCAGATCTTTTAAATCACTTTCTGGCATTTGTGCCTCTGGTGGTGATTTTCCATGTATAGCTTTACAATTAACAATGATCAAAAACAGTTTATTTTTACTTTGTTCCTTTTACTACAGCCTTTGACAGGCATTTGGTGTTTAAATATCGTAGGCTGGAACTGCAGTGTTCAGTTAAAAGCTCTTAATCATGAAATGCTGCAGATTCTTTGGTTAGACATAACTGAATAAGACAGAATTTAGAAAGGGAAGTGTGATTTTGACATGTTATAAAGTACTTGTAAGAATTTATCATGAATATGCTTTACAATTTTGTTCCATTTCCCAATAAGAACATTGAGAAAATAAAAACACCTGAAGATCTACTAAATAAAACAAATATTTAAAACTGACAATTTAAGCTGCACCTAATTGGTTACATAAATTACTTAATACTAATATATGCAAAATAGGTTTCAGTATAATATTATCCCAAAGGATACCTTCCATGCACAGCAAAGGAAAGTTGTTTAATTTATTTTTTGTGAGGTCAAAAAAGAGATGGAATTCCTCTCCCACAAACATTTCCTAGCCGACATGTCGAATGTTAAGAGAAAAAAAAGAAATATCAATATGAATGGTTGAATATTATCAATAAAGCATTCTCACTGCTTAAACCTTTGGTGCTAAATATAGAATAATGATAAAAATAATAAGAGATTTATACAGTTACTCATTGATTGAATGTCACCAAACCTGGGAAATTCAGAAGAAAAAAATCAGAGAGTTTTTCCCTATTCTGGATAAATCATATTGTGGATTGGGCTGTGTGTAAGAGCTAAACTTGATGGGCATATATTTTTTTTGGAACAATAAATCACTATTCTGCTGAAAAAGTCAATGTTTCTATCTTTCTATCTAGTCAAAACAAATACAATGCATGAATGGTCTAGTTGTGTAGAAGATTGATTTTACAACAGTAGTTCTCTTCTCTAAAGAACTTCTTTGAGTATAAAGAATTTATATAGTTATGGTCTAAAATAATGGAATAATGGAATCTGGGGGTTATATTTAGCAAGAAAGTGCTTTTTGAACTTAGATCTGCTGTAGTTTCCTTAATATTAGTCCACATGGCATAGACTTTATGTAGACTTTAGGATCAGATTCCTACATTTGCATGTTTAAGTGAGTAATTGTGCTCTCTTTCTAACTTAAAGTCGATGTAAATGTAAACATTGACTGGACGTGTAACTTGACAATGAATTCTAAATCTGTGAAAGCACATTTATGAGACCATTTTATTGAATATATAATAATTAATGGTTTACAATCAGTTCTTGATTAAAAAATGCATACAGGTAAATGGTGATATTCTGTTTGTGCAAATGGTTTTATTATAACCATAGCTCTACTTTTATAATAAAGCTCTCCTAATATTTCCTGCATCAAGAAGCTGTTAGGATTCAGCAGAAGGGATTTGGCAGAGTGTCAGGATTACCCGTAGGAGAGGAATAGAAGATGGCAAGTCCAGAATTTCCCCACAGTGAACTTGACGCTAGCTACCACCAGGGTGCGGTATCTAAAACGTAGTAGGTTTTCACCCAGAGCCCCCGCAAGGAGGTTAGGACTTAGCTGCTAACAACATCCAGGTCGCGGTCCCTAGGGCAGCTGTCCACTGGTGAGGAGCAGGTAGCAGGACTAGACACATGGCAGAATGAGCAGGACTAAAAAGTAACCAGGAACTAATTTAGTAATAACAGGCAGAACTTGGCAGGTGTACTGTAGCTTTAAGAACGAGCAGACAGGAACTTTAATAAGAAAACAATTGAACGAAACATAGGCCTGAGGGAAGTACTAGCAGCTTGCAATACTTTATATTCGGGCAAGGAGTTAGGCTGATAGGCTTCCTTATATAGAACCAGAAGCCTGTCAGCTGATCACGCCAGGGAGCAGAAAAGCACGTGACCATGCCATGCGCGTCTTGCATCATTGTGCACGAGCACGGCCATGAGCAGGAACATGGCGCTCCCCGGCGCCGGAGGCAGAACGAAGCTGGAGTGGGGAGCGGTAAGTACTGTACCTAACACAGAGTAGGAGGCTGCAAAGACCCACAGGGACTTTGCACTCGCTATCCCTAGGGCGTGGAATCTAAGGAACCCCCTGGTCTTCACCTTTGACTCCCACAAGGGGATATAGGCTTTGCTGCAGAGAGTTCCTGGGTCACTGTTCACTGATAGAACGTGCAGGGAGTACAGCAAACCAGAACTGAACCTATAGAGGTATAGCTGGATAGCAGGTTTACAGTCAAGCAGATTGAAGAGTAGCTTCTGGAGCAGACAGGAGAGATTAACTTCCTTCAAGAACTGGCAGGAAACTTTATTAGAAATATCAGGATCTAGCATGAAAGAGATAAAAGGATCAGGAACTTAAACTTATAACAGAGCCCAAGATACAAACAGGTTGTAACTTATAATTAGGCGCAGACACTAATGAGCGTTATCCTTATATAGGCTAAGAGGCAGGCATGCCCTTGCACCTACTCGCGTCAGACACATGCCCCCGTGATGTAGCCGCATCCAGCGCAAGTGACCGTGGCATATTTACATCACTAGTGCACAACCGTGGCATATTTACATCACTAGTGCACAACCACAGCATATTTACATCATTAGTGCACAACCGCAGCATATTTACATGACTAGTGCACAACCACGGCATATTTACATCATTAGTGCATAACCGCAGCATATTTACATCACTAGTGCACAACCGCGGCATATTTACATCACTAGTGCACAACCGCGGCATATTTACATTACTAGTGCACAACCGCGGCATATTTACATCACTAGTGCACAACCGCAGCATATTTACATGACTAGTGCACAACCGCAGCATATTTACATGACTAGTGCACAACCACAGCATATTTACATCACTAGTGCACAGCCACAGCATATTTACATCACTAGTGCACAACCGCGGCATATTTACATCACTAGTGCACAACCGCGACGGACGCACACACTCGCGAGGAGACCACCACGGGAGCGAATGCCAGTAAGTACAATTCCGAACTGATCAATTATTCTGAAGATTTTACATTAAATGGTGTGGCAAGTAGAAATGAAAAACATAAGTCCTTTAGGAAAAATATGCTTTTGTTTTTATTGTGTAGTTGTACCCATTTCTATTAAAAGGTTCATTTAGTAAAGTAAAATGAAATGCCATTCTGTCACACATTATCTAACTTTATTTTCCTAAATTCTTTTCAGTATAACTGAGAAATTTCTCATAGGAACTATTTATATATTGCATCTCCCACAAGACTTTGCAGAGATCACTCATTGACTTTAGTCCCTGCCACTGTGGACTCCAGTCTCCCTGTATAGTAACACATGGAGACAGACACAAACTGTGGTCAGTTTAGTCAGAATTCAATTAACCTAGTATGTTTAGGGATTGTGGGAGGAAACCCATATGAAATCCCTGCAAGTATAGGCAGGATATACAAACTCCACTCAGATTATGTCAAGGGTTGAATCAAACCTAACACCCATATTGCTATAATGTCTTATTTTAATGAAATCCAGGGAAATGATAAAAAATGCAAGAGAAGTTAAATTTAAAAGAAGAATAAAATATCATTGGTTTGTGGAAATACAGTCCAGATTAATATGTTAATATTAATTAACATATATCATATTAATATGATATTTCAGCCGTTCTGCCATTGAAATCAATGGTTCAGCCGAAATTCGATATCATGATATCGGTAGTATCGATATCGGTAAAATTCCAATCTTGCGATATTGATGATATCGATATCGGTAAAAATCCATCCGATATCGATACTATCGCGTTTAATAAATTTATATTTATTATCTTCATTGATTTTGGTGGAATGCTGCAAAATTAGTTATATCCAAAAATATTAAATAACTATGTCAGTTCAGCTACATCTGTATGCAGGGTGGGTCTGATTAATGAAACCTTTGTTGCTGTTTTGATTTTCCAAAAAGCATTAATATTTACTTGAGCAGAATGATTGGATTGAGAATGTACTTTATGTACTATTTGAAATAAACTCAATATATGTTATATTATTTAATAGCAGTAAATAAAAAAAAAATGGATAAATTGTTATTTTTTTATAATCATTTCACAAACATGGTCCCTGCTGTGCAAAACAAATGCAGACAGGGTATATGAATCTGAAAAATTATTTACCCTGAATTCCTAAAGACAATTCACCTGTTCCATTATCTGTTCTGTTCTCAACTATTTCCACAAGTAGCCACCTGTCACATTGTTGGGTTCATACAAAGCATAATAAAAATGAAGCATTTACTGTACTTATGCCACAGCAGGAAGAATATTCTTGTGTTGTGTCTGCTTTATTGCTTAGGAAGTAAGCCAATTTCACAAGACCAAAGAAATCTGTGTGTCAAGCTGTTACATTTAACTAGACAAGCAATGTGAAAGCAATTCACCTGGTAGAGAGTCAGAAGGGACTTAGGAAACTGAAAACCTTTGCCGCTCAGAAATTATTTCTAAAGAATTTGATAATTTATTTACTTTAGGGATTTCTGAAAAAGAAATGATTTCCTATCTTAATCATAACAACAAAATGTCAGACTTCCCAGTCATCGAAACTTTAATTAAATGTATACATTGTCCATCCAGAACTGGAAATACTGTATGTGAGCCTAAGTATAGCCTATTACTTTGCTCTTTGTATGTGCATAAATATACAGGGTCACTATATTTTAAAGTATATATTTTATCATAGAGGGTATCGTCACATCAGGAAACATGTTTATTTGCTCTTGGACATGTGCAGTGTTAAAAATGTGAAGTATACCCGTGTTATAAAAGAGTATATTGGGCGAAATTTAATAAAACTGAAAAAATCGATGTCGCGATATCGATAACTGATCCATTATCACTATATCGAATAGTAATTTATTCAAAAATAAATTATTTTACCACAATATCGAAAATTCAGTATCACGATATGGAATTTTTACTGATATCACAATATTGAATTTTTTGGTCAAAAAGGGCCTTTTCGACTTTAATACATCTTGCCCTTAGAGATAGTAGCTGTTTAATAAAACATACGTTTTAAGTTCCATATGTTAAAACAGAAAGATAAACTAAAGAGGGATAAAGTCTCATACCAAAGTCTCAACCATATATTGTTTACAGAGCACAATATATAATAATTTATAATATATACCTCTGGCTAGTAAATTGCCATGATAGACTTAAACACCACTGGCTGTTTCTGTCAAACACAATTTTTACTGACTGCAATGACAAAAAAAAGTATCAGAATTAGCTGTAAATTTAGTGCAATGTGATCACTTGCACTTATTCATATTCATTTATTCTCTACTGTAGTGTTTAATGTGTTGCAAGAAAAATAGTATATCTGACAGATGTTACGGAAGATTTTGCTTCACATAACCACTCCCTTACAAAATGTCAGCTTCACAAATTGAATTTAATGGAGTGCGGAGTGCACAATAATCCCCTATAAGGAAACTAAATATGTTTACACTAAGTTTTCATAGACCTGCTCTCTACTTATAATAGATAGTGATACCATACATTATACTGCAGATCAGTGTTTTAAATGGACCAGGTTATCTCTTGGACCAAGGACAATTCTAGCAAGACAACAATACTGCAGGGGCTTGTGTTAGACCTTACTGTTCTAATATATGACACTACAAACCCAGGTTCATTAAGTTGCATAATATTGCAGACATTTATCCTGATAACGACCTATTTGCTTTTTCCTTAGCAGATAATTTGATAAAAAATAAACTGATTAAATCCTGACATCACTGGTCACTCTTGCCAGTAAGGTTAGCAGAAGAAGGTTTGTTGTAAATCCTTTTCTTTTAATCATGGAAACAAACTACCTTAAAATAGAAACCACACAATTCTAAGCACGACATTTATATTTACACAGAAAACAGTTTAAGATTCTATTTAAACAGTAAGTAAAAAAATCACAACGCTATTTACTTGGGGCAAACCTAAGAATATGTTATTGTTAATAGCAGAAGTACATTTACACTTAAATGCTAAAGGGATTCCAACAAAACATGTAAATTGTTAATGGACATTTAATGACTGACTAACATTTAGTGGTTGGTGATTTTAAAACATTTATTTTTACAATAAAACGCCTGTTAAGCTTTCACTTTTTCCAGAATTGGTCATTGTAAGCTAATAGCTAGATTTCATTGTTTTGTTCCACCAAATACTGTATGACTGAAGGAGCTGATGTAGCACTCTAACCTATAGAATAATGTACGTATGTATAATTTTATTTATAGAGTGCCACAAATTTACACAGAGCTGTACGATTCAGCAATACAAATATAATACAGACGTGGGAAAAGTGCATTATACAATACAAGTTGTCACGTGTCTCACTCAGGAACAGCTATGACTTTATATAACACATTAACACTGAAACAATATAGCAGAGAAGTGCAGAAATGTGTAACTTGAAATGCAGGGGAAACACACACTGGGATAAACGGGACTGGATGCCACTAAAGGAACTGGAGCACTCAGAGACTGAGAGAGAGGCACTGAGGCATACTGGAACAGAAACAATGGCTACATGTGCAGGTAAAGCACAAAACAGAAGTATAGTGGATTCTCCTTACCACAGTGGGGTTGGCACGGGACAACACTGAGGTGCGGAATCTAAAGAGGGCCAGGTCTTCACATTTAAACCCCTGCAAGGAGGTACTGGGCTTTGCAGCAGGCACCTCCCAGGTCGTGGTCCTCGGGTTAACCCCCCCCCCTCCCCCGCTGGTGGCAGCTGGCTGAACCACTGGAAACACAAGAGGATACATGAACTGCGGAACTACCACTCACTGGATCTCGTGCAGTGAAGGTATGAAGGTAGCAGCTGGAAGAAGTTCTTGAAACACTGGAGCATAACTGAAACTGCAGAACTACAATTTTAAGCATCATATAAGCATACAGAAGGAAAAGTCTTTCAGCAAACTATGCAATAGCCAACTCTCTAAATAACTCCCCATCCATGGGTGTCATAAATGTTTTTACTGGTATGGAACCTTACCTTTAGACAACGCTGCTCTACCAGTTCAGCAGTTCAGTCCTTATCATCAAAACAGCAGATATTGCTAAACAGTGTGGGATGTGCTATAGAAGTGTATATCACCAAAGCCCTCATCAAAGTCAAACAAGGATCTTATGGTTACTTTATACAGGGTGGGGCAGGTTTCATTCAGTAGGCTAGGCTCTACCATTTTCATTTCATGAATTGGACCGGTGAACATTGTTCATCTAGGTCTGCCAGATGATTTTGTTTTCAATGTGGATCCAGTTGCATGAAGGTTAGAAATCCAAAGCAAAATCGTTTTCAGGTCTGGTACAGATGCATTTCGACCGAGCACAAAGCGTCTACGGAACGATACAGATCAGTTTGTTTTCATAATACGCTTGAACAACAAAGCCACGATGTTCACCAGTTCAATTCATGATGGGCTTTGAAAAAGAAAGAAAAATTGTTATAATAATTGATGAAGAAAATGAAAATGCTAGAGCCTAGCCTACCGAATGAAACCTGCCCACCTCTCTACTGCCACTACAGCCCGTACAGTGCCCACTCCAAATATGGGAGATCTTTACACCCCATCCTGTACAATATTCACTGGTAAATGCAAATTAACTTCCCCTGTTTTGTTTTCCATAGCAACAGTCCCTTTTATCCCGAAAGGATAGATTTGCAAATATTTGTAAGGAAGAATTGCATTGGGTCACATAACCAGTTTAGCTTGTCTGAATGATTTAATAATTGATTTAGTGAACAGCTATACACAGAATGAATCATCTATCATAACACTGATTTAAAGGACCAGTCAAATCCTATTTCTCTATTGGCAATTACTCAACAAAATGTTATCTTTCAAGTCAAAGTCATGGATTTTATTAATTTCTGTCTATCTTGCTCTGTACTAACAGCAGCCATGTTGTATGTGTTAGTTAAACAAACCATACCCAGTCCTGAGATAATACATATTCATATATATATTTTAGGTTTAAGGAACTGATTTGGGAAACTTTAAGATATATTTAGAATGGCAAAAATAATTTCAGCTTTATATTTATAACTTTAAATTCCAAATGCATATTGTGACATGTATTCATGATTTTTCAAATGTTCTGTCTAAACAACTGCTTAGGAATGTATGAATCTTACAGAACTAATGCTATTTTGTCCTCTATATCAACTAACTGTTTTTGTTACGATAGATATTACAGCAACTTCTAAACAATTGTGTACTAGCTCAAAGGGACATATTGCCTTTCCCCGATCTTATTAAAACACTACATTTATACATTGCTTCTTAAGCATTTCCATATCAGTCGGAATACAATATAGGGGGTTATTCACTAAGGTGCGCATTTGACTGTCGAATTCGCAAACAGCGGATTCCGATAGAAAACCCGCTACAATTTCCCCATTGTAAAGTTGTGACTGCGACAATATTCTCATTATAAAGACGTAACTGCGACAGTAGCAGTCTATTGCGATTGCCGTTATCTGGCGAATTCGCACTTATACACAACAATTCGGACGTTAGTGAATAACCCCCATAATCTTGTATACTTATAATAAGATAGATGGGGCAAAATCTTGCATTATTTGTAACTTGTGCCGTGCTACCTCTCTCCATTATTTTGCTTTATATTAAAAATTATTTAAAAAACATAATAAAACCTGAATTTTTAAAAAAAATAGTTTAACATATCACCCATACTTTTTTTTTTAAGTATTTTTGCTCTGATAAAAGGACATATTGATCACAGATAAGATCAACATAACACATCTCCAAATATAACATATTGAACAGATTTGAATGCATTTGTGGAATTACTTCTACACAGTCTCTAATTTTTTACAAAAAAACATAGAAAATTGATTCACAGGTGTATCCTTAAAATTTCAAGATATTCCTTCCATCATGAGCACTGCAGAGGATGTGTGGACCATTGGAACATTTCTTTATATTTAGAATAAATCTAGTGTAGTATTACTAGGAGCAGTTCTAACTCAATAATTAACTCTTCTGAGTACTGATCTCTTTCATAGTGATAATTATCCTGTGTCAGTTGTCCATAATCTCCTCACAGTATGCATATTTTCCATAGAATGGTTATGGAAAAGTACTTACGTTTCCTCTACTGAATACAGAACTAATGAGGTCACTTTAATTGAAGCTTCTAAGAATATAAAGACTAATAATAGTGTTCTACTGGTTATGCTGGAAGAGAATAAGTTAGATGTAGTATTATTACTATAATTATTGCATGAGGTTTATATTTATAGAACAGATGTTGACTTGCATATCAACAAGCTGTAATATTTATATGTAGAAGACTAGTAATGTATCCTTGTTGGCTGTTCCTGATCATTACTCTTGCTAGTGGTTTCATTTTTTCCATTTTTTTTAATTTTTACTGAGGGCAGATGACCTATAGTATATAAGAGAAGTTGTCAATGGAAGGTGACAACTATATCATTTGAATCACCTATTTCTCTTTAGTCAATGGCTTAGCACATATTCAGTGTTCAATTCGTAGGGACCAAGGTATAGAAGTAACAGTGGTTCAGATTGATAATCTATAGAACTTTTATCATAATTATTGTGAGAAATATTGGTATATTATTCATGACAGTAATTATTGCTACTAACAAACTTTGTAATGCATGTATAGTTTTAGAGCTCTTGTCATTTAGAACCTTATGCACACATATAACAGCACCCTTGATTTGTTGTAAGTAGGGTGTATACTGATAAAAAGTATACACCACTACCTACCTCTTCTATATATTGTTGTGAAGCAACATGGGGTTGAGATGGATGAGTCATGGCTGTCAAACCAGCCCACTGTAGAATTGTTTATTGACCTTTATGCTGATCCCTCACCTTTTATCACTTCCTCCCCCCACTTTTATCTTCCCTTACACTCCTTTCATATAATGGATATGTGGGGTAGATTCTCTCAGATTTGTTATGTAGCCAATAGGAGTGTTTCTCACTGACCCTCCCCAGTTTCATGTTTTGCAGTTGTAAGACATGTTTAATTTATACATGCTTGTCACATGATTGTAGGTTAAATTCATTGCCATAACTATATGATGGTATGATGTTTGGTTAGCTCTGAGAGCTTGTGTTGATATTTGGTACGTTATGGCAGTGCTATGGTTGAGCCCATAGCCTACTGCTTGGATGCCTCTTGGTACTGTTGGAAACTCTTGATCACTGTGGTTTTCTTGCATTATTTTCTATATTTTATAAACTAATAATCTAATTCATGTACTTTATTTATTCCCTGTGGCTCCTGTTTTGGTATATTCTTATAAGTTACAAAATGTAGAAATAAGGTAATCCTAAGGTGAGAAATTCTTGAAAGATATTTAGGTATTGGTCCCAGTACAATAGACCAATAATGTTGATTAAATAAGAAACAAGCCGCATGATAAATCACCACTGAAACTTTACTGTGATACCATAACAGCAACAGTGACAGTTTCGGCATGAGCCCTTTATCAAACGTAAGTATAGACTACAAAGTTAGAGTCTACGTGGTCACCCTTTATCATGCTGCTTGCTTTTTATTTAACATGCATTATTTTTATCAGTTAATTGTGCAAGCTATCTCTGTATCTGTAGGATCTTGTCTTACATGTGTATTTCATTAATTTATTATTGCTTCTAATTCCCTGTATGAACTTTCATTAACCTTTTTCCTTTCTCAGCTTATGGTCAGCTACAAATAAAAAACAAACAAACAAACAGGGAATATACAGACAAATTTAATAATGAATTATTTTACTACTAATTATTTATTCATGACCATGACTGCCATCAAGATCCAAAGGATGACCATATTCCATTTATTGTACTTAGCAGGTATTCAGCCAATCATAAATCCAACCATCAACCTTAGTAAACACAGACCAAATAAAATAAAAGAATTCAGGAGCATAAATGTATGAAGAACAAACAACTACATGTTATGCTCAAACAATTCCTAATAGAAAGCAGGAATTGGGGGCACAACTAAACTATATAATCACTGTGCTGAAAAGGACAATGGCATGATTAAAGATTGTCACCTGATGAAGGGTGGTTCATCCCCCCAAAACGTTGTGTTTTTGTTTTGTGAGTTTGCACATTAAATAACACTATTGGAATTCCGGGCGTCCATCATTTTTTTAATTTGGATGAATAAAGATGGTCACTAGAAGAGGCCGAAGTGATAATATTATGTAATTATTAATTTAGCAGAGTTGATTTTGTTAGAGGCCACAAAGCTAATTTTGTCATTTAACACATGTCAAAGTGGTATCAAGATGTGTTATCAGTAATTATACTACACTTAGGGGGTTATTGACTAAAGTCCAAGTTGTCTCTTAAAGGTGTGAATTGACCACTTCCCTATATTCAGGTATTTAGAAAACTCAGCGATGTGGCGAATTTGCCAGCTAATAAAAGTCGCACACTACACAATAGGCTGCTAGTATGGGAATATTGTCGTGGTTGCAGATTTACTATGGGAATGCCTGACATGTAAAGATAATATATCTAGAACAAAGTAAGTTAAAATATCAGATGGGTGTGGATAATTAGGATATTTTTTGTTATACTATGCACCTTTAGTATCACTTTAAAGGGAAACTATAGTCAAAATACACCATTACATATGCAGTACTATACATAAGTGAGAAGTTTTTCTCCCCAGTAGTTTTTACATGTGACGCAGAATCATTGAGTTGGTAGCATTGATAAACTCCTGCACCAGGAAATGTGTGTGTCATGTGTACTGGCCAGTTTTCCATGAAAAGGTACCCTACTTACTATTTAGCACATAAGCTTTTCCTCTGTAATCTCCTGTAAACAAGCTTAATGTATGTGGTCAAAAGGTCACCACACTGCTTAACCAATAGCAGTCAAGCAACTTTTTCTTCTCGTGTTGTCTGACTTGCAGAACAGATAGAGGAGTGGGAGTGGGGGGAGGAAAATGTCAGCTCTCAGGAAAACTAATTAAGGAAAGAAAACTGTAAGTATTATTTCTTCCCTAAACGTTTTTTAACTATTTGTGTCAGCATTTGGCTTAGTATAAAGGAGGTTTACATGTATGTGTGCAGTTATAGCAGCACTATAGTGCCCCTTTAATCAATTATGTATTTTTAAAACTCTTTGTTTATACACTAAATAGGTAATTAGGCTAGTCTAAGTCGGGCTACACTATACAGAGGTATTCTTTCTGAACCTTTAGTGTCATCATCACAAGGAACCCCTTTGATCACAGCTACAATACAGGATTGTTGACCTTTGGTAAATGTTACCTTCTTACTTTAACTGCCACAACTTCCCAGGGTTGTATCTCCACATTAATTAAAAAAAAAAAAAAAAAAAACATTTACCTAATACAAAATTACATTTTTTTTCTATGTATTTCTGTCCCTTTCATATTCAGAGGTTAATAAAATGACAAAAAGTTATTGTGCAGAACGTTACCTGTTTTATAGGAAAAGTTATATTGGAGAGACTTACAAAGACATTATTAGCATTAATATTGTTCTGTAACATCCACAGCCCCTTTGTTCCGTGCCATTAAACTTCTTCATGTAATTGGATAAAGCAAAACAACAAAAAATATTTCGCTGTTGTCTCAGATACAAAATGCTGAAGTGAAAAATCTCTACACTGGCCTCTTTTAATTGCACTGTTCTTTTGCCCTTTGCTTTATCCTTTCATTTCATTGCATATATTGCCAATGGAGTGGATCATTCAAGAGGCACTTGAAGTTTTAATGGTGTGTAACTCTAGGAATGTGTATCGTGCAGCACACAATACTGATGATAAAGACACACACTGTGACAGAACCTTTAGAACTTTTTTTTATCATACACATTCTGGTTTTGTGTGTTTTTTGATTAATGTATTGTAATAATAAAGAACATCTGTACTTTTCGATCTATGTCATGCCCTCTTAATCTGAAACATTTGATCGTTGAAAAGCTAGCGACAAGCTGTTTTCCTATCTCAGTAATAGGTTGTGATGGCTGGAATGTAGATACTTCTAAATATTGAAGCGTCTTTCAGTTTCTCATAATTTTTGTTGGTATTTGAACACATGGGCATTTAAAGGACGGTGCAGGGCAGTGCAGGAGGGTGCAGCCCCCGCCCCCCGGAAGGCCACCAGGCGAGGAAATGGGGTACATCAGGAGTAGTTTTAACCTCCAGAAGAACCCCTCTGTCTTGCACTATCTGTCTAATGGTTGTCTATTACGTAGATAGGGAAAGGAAGAGGGGTGCATTGGGAGTTTAGGATCACTTCCGATGCTTCACATGACATCATGACATTGATACTGTCCCCCTTGGGTTTTCCCCTGTGGATGGCCCATGCTTGAACACAAATAAATTAAAAGTCCAATGACAATTAAACATAACATATGTAGCAATTGGTGGATTTTGGTACATTAGACATGCTCGCATGTCAGTGGCTGACTTCACTTGTTTTTAAAACAGCACAATGACCTTTTAACAAATGTCCAAATAAAAAAGTTGATTTTACAAACGAAGTGCCGGGGACTTCTATGAATTCATGCTGCATGACTGGGTCTGGAAAATACCTACTCCTGAGCACCCGTGTTTCTCTCTACTCTATATGGTGAGCATTATTGCACTTTTTTACACCAAGGATTGAGCCAATTTTCCTGCATTTAATGCTCACAAAATCACCATTCCTACTAATGTGTGTTACGGTGTGCCCTTAATGAGGTTAGAGCTCCCCCTAGTGACACCTGTTGGTATGGCACCAATCTGTGAATATATTCAGCAGGGCCTGGCTGGGTTTTTGCCCAATAACCAATCAGGGCTCACCCTAGTTTATATAATTTGGTGTATAGGTGTGTCACAGGGTTGTTAAATTGTATTTACTAACAGAAGTTTAATTAATACATTTGTGTGCACTTCCCCTTTAAATGCACAATACCAAACTACCTCAATCCCCTCAGGGAAGTAGACCCCACTTACTAATAGGAGTGGGTAATAGAACACTTCATATTACTTTACTTAACATGGTGCCTCATAATAATTATTCAGGGCACCAGTAACTCTTTTATAAAACAATATCATATTTATTAAAGGAACAGCAGCATGGCTAAACACACACAAAATGACAAGAGCAGTTAGAGGCTTCAAATATACATCCACAAAAGCATATCCAATAAGAATAGTATATATTAGATAGAGAACAGCTTCAAGTAATCATATATCATATGTCACTTATCACAGGGAAGTTACATAGATGTTCATAGTTACCACTAGGAGACTTATCACCCTCAGAGCTTCAATACACCCTCACAGGTTCAACAGGCCCCAACAGCATGGCTGGACCTCTCAGGGATTCCTTCTTCGAGAGGGGCAGTCTCTAGTCCCTAAGCCTCTCCTAGAATGAACCCTCACTGTATACCCTAATGCAGGTCAGATGTTCACTCAGCCCCCTAGGCCAATAAGCTCCTGGTGTGGTCTATTGATACCCAGAGAGACACAACTACTCTATCCACTCTCACATCCTAAAGTGAGATAGACATTAGATATATTCCTATCATAAAAGTAGATCACAGTCAGTGAATAGCCCATACACAAATCTAAATTCTGAGTAAAGGTAATAAAATATTAATCACAAGTGAATACTACTTCTCCTCCTCCATCATTTTGCAGCAAAAGGAATGTTTTCATCCATGGTCATTTATAAGTCTAGAAAACTCTTTCTTTCAATAGTACTATTTAATAGTAAGTGATTATATCATATAAATTGGCTTCAGAGAAAAGAAAATGAATATTTCCAAGAAGTAAGAAGAGTCGTTAAGTACAATCACATTGTCTGATAAAATACATATGTCCTGTAAAAAATTTACTTAAACAATTCAGGAGCTTAGTAGAACATGTCTAGATCTATTTTCCATACTGAAGAGAAAAATTAACTGAGCCCATCAACCTCTGATACACTCAGTTAATGAGACAAGCCCTTTAAAAAAGCAGGAGTCCAAACATACAGTGGTTATTCACTAAGGTGCGAATTCGACTGTCGAATTTGCAAACAGCAGATTCCCATCTGCTACAAATTCCCTATAATAAAGTCGCGACTGCGACAATATTCTCATTATAAAGATGCGACTGCAACACTAGCAACCTATTGCGACTGTCTTTATCTGGCAAATTCGCACCTATACACAACAATTTGGACTTTAGTGAATAACCCCCACAGTGTTAGAAGTAAGAAAGGCAATATTTACAAGCTGATACATTGTAAGACATCTTAAAGAGTTTTATTTAAACCTTTACCATTCGCACACTAAAGCAGTGGCCACAATAGTAATGAGAATAACTCCCCCACCCAGATGCATACAATTGAATATTAGATCCTTAAAGGAAATCTCATTTGACTGACTTCTTTGTGGAATTGTTGCATGTGACATTTTCTCTTCTAACAATAAGGATGTCATAGAGTTCCCACTCTGTAGTAGTTTAGTGAGAGATTGTAGTCCAAATGACAATAAAAAGAAAATATTTTCAAGAATGTAGCATGTACAATTAGCAGATCTTTGAGAATTTGACATACATAATTTCCAGGCAGTCAAGATCTGTTTCTTTGTATCATTTCCAATTGGTTTTCAAATGCTTGCTGGTTCATAAACTCATCAAATTTATAGGTTAGTTGGTTCGCTAAACCAGTCAAGATGATGATTCCCCTGCATTTGTCATTTGTGAATTGTTGCTGGTTTTCTAATCCAGGAATACAATCCAACTATGAGTGGTGATTTGATTTGAGATGTCCAAGTTGATTCCAGTGTTCTTGAACTTGTCAAAACTTTGTCTCCTGCTCATGTAAGTACCTTCCCAGTCATTGCTTCAATGCCTAGCATCAAGTCTAACATCTGAGCTGACATCACAGCTGGTGATTATTTTTGGTCTTGTCCCACTTGACACCTCACCTGCTGCTTCTTGCTCTTTCTGGAATTGACATTAATGCTGCTTTTCTGTCTGCTTTGTTCCAGTGTTCCTTGATCCTGCTCAGCCCTTTAGTCATTTCAGGGAACACTCTATGTGTAGTTAATGAGTTTATATTTTTACAGATTCTGCCTTTCTTTTTTTAACTGACACATGAAAATTTGGCCTTATTTTTACCATCAGTAAATGTAATGGCTGGCAAATCTGGCCTCTTCCACCTTGCTTAATCTCCATTCTTTATGACATATAGTATGCATATTTCAAATTCTGTGCATATAACTCTCTAAAATAGTTTTAGTAGCTTTGATTTTGTTTTTAGAACTGTCAGCAAAAGTCCCCTTTGTTGCTTGACTTCACCATTCTTTTCAGCAGACATCTACCTTGTTTACTTCTCACAAACTGGAACTTAGGGCAAAATTTATAAAAAGCAAAATTTAAATTCCGCTCGCACGTGCGGAATTTTTTCCGCACGATCGGAATTTTTTTCCGCACTTGTGGAATTTTTACCGCACAAACGGAAATCGATCGAAATTCCGCATTTAATAAATTTCGCCCAAAGTTAATTCTTGGTAATCAGACCTAAGTCACAAATAATTCTTTATCTAGGGCAGTGGATCAGTTTCTGATACTGGTTCAGCTGGTGCCTATTCCTTAAATTCCTATTTCATGACTTCAGCAGCAGATTTAAATCAAAACCCAACCAGAAGAATACAGAAAGGAACGGGGCAATTGTCAACAGCACCATCAGCAAATAAATTAATTTACCTTTTTATCATTTTTCCCAGTAGCCTCTCTTTTGTTTTTATGCAATTCCTCATTCCTTTCTATGCCTTGTTTTAATGAAATGTGGAGGGCACCCAATGGCTACCAACATCAACAAAATTAGATTCCCTTTCTTTATATTCCTGATACATCCCTGTAAGTCTTAATTATTTGTGACATGCAATTGATTAAATAGTGTGATTGCTGCTTTGGCTACGTATGACAGATGAATTTGTCAAGTAATTGTAACAAATATTTTTAAACACAAGATGGTTACATACAGCAAACTTGCATAGAAAGGAACATAACACAAACATAGACATACACATGCAAGAAATGTTAATATATGTTTATTCACATTTTTATGTTAGCAGTACTTTTCTTGGCTAAATTGTCCTTTGCAAACACTATCTAAATGCTTCACTCCATAAATACAAAGAGAAATATTTTGCTCAGTCAAGTAAGGATAATATTATAAATTAGCAGTTTCTAGTCATAATCACACCATGCTTACCTCAAATCACCACATGCTGCTCACATCCCTTAACACTAAAGTATTTGGCAAGACATTTTTTCCATGTTATTATAATCTGTTAATGTTTTACATATGAACCCTGCTAAGGTTGCTGGCATACCCCAAGGGGTAAGAAGAAACATGTACATTGGAGAAAATCATGCCAAATCTATAATCTAAATACTGCTTGATTGGCCAAGACTGGCTAGCATCTTGTTCCAAATTGTAAAGATTGCATATGTCAAATGGAATTTTCACTTATTATAGCAATACTGAGATAATTTTGCTATATTTTAATAGCTGTTTCTAGTAAAATGTCCTGGGTTAAGGGTGCATTGCTTAAAATAGGAATTTATGGTTTTTACATTTTGTTCTTTTTTTAAAACTGCAGAATTTAAACAATATACTTTATTCCCTCGTATGCCTAACTTAAATGGAGAGAATAGAAGCAGTGAGATATTTCTAAGAGCGATTGCCTCAAATGTAAAACACACAGAGTGTGTGCATTAAGGGGGTAATTCACCATTGTGCAAAGTGAGCTCCGAATCCTTCGGCTCACTTCACACAGACTGATATGTGCTCTCTGATGTCCTGCACACGGACATCAGCGAACACTTTAAAGGGAATCCAATCTCGGTGAGATCAAAAGAGTCGCCGTGCCGTGACTGGAATCCCTTTAAAGCACGCGGACATCAGCGAGTGCATATCAGTCTGTGTGAAGTGAGCTGAAGGATTCTGAGCTCACTTCGCACAATGGTGAATTCCCCCCTAAGTATTTATGTTTGTACTTTTTTAATTTATATAGGTCTCTTCAGAATCATCATTTGTATAACTCTATTTTACACCTGGATGTGCTGGTCCCTGAAATAGCTGCATGTCCAGATATTCACTTTCCCCTTTCTACTTCCTTGCCATGACCAATCTCATCATGTCTCCCATACTGCATCTCTTCTGCCTTCAACTTATCTCCTAGTGCATGTGCAGAGTGCTGACTTTACTAATCTGTCTCTACAATGAAAGGATCAACCTCTCTGTCACCATACCAGCCACCCTGCTCTCATTTGTCTTCCAAACACATAAAAGGCAAGGTTTTCTGTTTTTTTTTTTAATATATAAGGTGCCAGCCCCTTACAATCTAATAATCCCGGGGGGTAGGCCTCACTTATGTATTGGAAGGGTAGAAGGGTATAAATTCAGTACAAATACTTTGATACAGTGTGATGCACTTAAATGCTACATGTATAAATGGGTGCCAGTGGTTTTTGCTGCCAAATGGTTGATACAAAGAACAAGTTGTACAAGGTAGCAATGTTTTCAACCAGCAATAGCATCAAGTACAGTAACAATGGAAATGTGTATTACTACATAAGATGATACCCAGTAGAATATTGCAGGAGAAAATCTCCAGATACCTCAGCAGAGTTCACAGTGGGACACCAGCCTTCTATTAGGGGTTTCCAAACAGACGTCTACCTTCTCTGGGAATCACTACTCCTGATACCTTAAGCCCCCTCACTGGTTTCCCTGATTTGAGTGTCCATCTGTCAAGGCCACTACAGTACTGCAATGCTACCCTAGCTATATCTGCATCTCACAATCTGATGAAAGCTATAACAGAATGTATCTGTATTAAGGCTAGTTGTAGTATTGAAATTAGGCTACAACTTTTTAGCATTTTCTTGGGTGGTAAAGCAAAATAAAATAGACTGAAAAAGCTTATTAATTTTATTAATTTGGATATATTCAGTATCGACTAATTTAAAGTTAACTGTTATATTTTTTTAAATATTTTTAATTGGTGACCTTAAACAGAAATAAAACATGTTCAGCCCCACCTCTCCCCCCCCCCCAATGTTTTCAAAGACAAGTTTTGCTAGTGCAATTTGATGTGAAATTGCCCAGGGTTAAAGGGACATGAAAGTATGAACAGTCATATTAAGGTCCGTATTCACATTCATTCACCATCTTCCCTACCTTTGCGTATTTAGAAAACTGTCATTTGACAATTGTCCCATCTGGATGCTTACGATGGCTGCAGACGAGTCCTTCCCATGACTTTGCATGCACTTGCACAGATAATTTGATTATTCACAGTGTGTTGCAGTGTGTCAAAATAGCAAACTCAACAAGGTGTACTGTGTTAAAATCACCAACAGGACTTTGCCAAATTAAAGTGGCAAAGTTGGGAGCCGATGGCAGAGTTCTGTTGTGGTGTAAGTTGATTTTTCATTCAAAAGTGACAATAGACTGTGCCCAAGTGAAAACATGAGCTAGAAATATGGTGACAAATAAATGGATGTATTATTCACTTGATACAGTTAGTGGGACATTGTGTGGATGATGTCACTGCACTTCACTGGTGGAATTCACATCTTTACACATCTACTCCACTCTTCGCAAGAAATTACATGTGGTGCTGTTTGTTTGTTCTGAATAAGAAGTAGGAATTTCACAAGTATCAGAGTGTAGTGAACCGAAGTGATGCAAATTCACTTCAACATTCTATTTCACAATTTAATGAATAAGCCTCCATGAGGGTAAGTCAAAACACTTGCTTAAAGTTCTATATATTCTTGTCCATTGTCCACTTTCCCAAAATCACATATTCATTAAACATTGTTATTTTCTGTAGTATGATGGCCAATTTGACAGCTTACAAGAGATGAAAAGTTACAGAGCTCTTCACAACTCTTCAATTGTGAATGCAACCAATGAGCAACATGAACTAGGAATAGTGTGACACTGGAAGGGATGTCAAAACATTTGTCATATATTCGACTATATTATGGTGACAATAGTGGTGATTAAAATGTGACAAACTGGTTACATTTTTCTTATTTCTGACCAATCATCCCTATTAGTAGCATTTTGTCATTTAGTATAATAAAGAAATTGTTAAAGTGACATAATTCCCCTTTAAGTAGATTCGAGGGAAGATAAAGTTAATTCACTTCACTATGACTATTCTGGCATCACTAAACATCCACTACTGTTTGACTGACTATGCTTCACTTTGTGTCAGTTACTGCTCAATGCCATTGCTTCATCACCAAGTGAAAGTGTAGCTGAGTAAAGCAAATTTGTGCCAGTCTGAGCACAGTGTCCCAAAGCAACTCAAATTCACTTTGCTTATGGAAATTGGATGAATTAACCCCTAAATTTCTTCCTTGAGTTACAAAGAGTTACCTGAAAAACTGGCTTCAAGGACCAGAATCTTTAACACATCCTGGGTGGTATTTTGATAAATGGGATGGTTGACTTATTATCCATAGAAGTTTTTACAAGTTCTGTAGTAAAGCCTAGAAAAGATTATCTCACTGACTCATCAAGAAAGCAAATCTGCTAAATATCAGAGACAAGGGACAACAGTATAGTTGGGTGAACCTGATTTAGCTGCTTACGAAATCTGCAAAATGTTACCAAAGCTAATAAAGTTAATCTGTATATCTGAGAAGACTGGGGTGCTTGGCTGACCACAGGCTGAGCATAACTCACTACAGAACATGTAAAATCAAAGAACTCCATTGGCATTTTGTTTATTATGACAGTAGAATAAGAAAATAGATCTTTCCTCCAATAAAACAAATGAGCGATGCATTATGTTATGAATTGTTTTGCAGCCTGCTATTTGTACAACTTTTAATCAGAATACTGAGATAGAAAAATATATTGTATATGTGTTATATATGTGTTATATAAGTGTTATATATGTGATGGATATTTTAGTCTACAGATATCAAATTTTACAATGCTTGGGAATATCCTTTTTATCCAAAGAGAGTATATTAAAGGAAAGGCAGCCATTAGAACTCAATCAAATTCCATAAACAATGCCAGGGATTAGTTAAAGCTGACAAGTAGTGGAGGGAACCCTAATACCTTGTATCACACAATTAACCTATAAAGGTAAAGAAAAATAAACTTCTGCAAGTAGGTAAGAAAATTCAGTTAAAGAAGATTCAATGTCAAAATGACCTCTGCCATGGATCCAATCCTGACAGGCTTGGTACCAGCTCAACTTCAAAATTACAACTCATCACTGTACAGTATTTGTACAATTTAGCTGTTGTAGGATGTAGAGTATAGTACTTACACATGCAGGCATACATACATGCAGGCGCACATACTCTCACATTCATAGATGGATATGTGGCTCCCTGGCTGGTACTGTACTGCAATTACAAGCATCCAAAAGGACAATTTATCCCTATTTTGGCTTTTGAGAATAATGTTAACTTGTAAATATTGATGGAAATCAATTTTTGTAATTCTATACACCTGTTACACTTTGATGTAGAGATTTCAGCTCATTCACATGAATTCTTATGGGTTGGAAGGTACACCTGGATTTTTCACATATTTCAGGAAAGTCCAAACATACCTGGCGATCCTTCGATTCACTTCGCAGAGACTGGTATGCGCTCTCTGCTCTCCTGCACACAGAGATCAGCGAAAGCTTTCAAGGTACTTCGGCGAGGAGACTCGAGTTGTTGCAAGGTGAGCCGAAGTACCTTGAAAGCGTTCGCTGATCTCCACATGCAGGAGAGCAGGGAGTGCGTACCAGTCTTTGCGAAGTTAATCGAAAGATCGCTTGGTAAGTTGGGACTTTCCTGAATTACCCCCATTGTGTTTAAAAACCATCAAATGTGAATTCTGCATGTTCAGGACTGATTATAACAAGTTCAGATACACTCTACTGACTGCAGTCATTTCAAGGAAATCATTCCACCATGAACTACAATTGATTTAGACCTGTTTCAAAGGAATGATATAGCAACCTTAGCTACGGTTCCAAGGTCACCCCATAGATATCAAACCAATATGAAAATAAACATGCTACAGTGTTGAGTAGTAATGCATTTAGATGCATTTCAGACTAAAATAATTCTTAAGCAATCTTGCACCATGCATTGGCAACTCCTTGTTATTTTTTTTTAATGTTTTCCTTGCATTAGAGAAGATCTGGTCAATAAACTATAACACAATACATACAAAGGATTACAATGACAATTTAAATTGGGAAATAAATAAAATAATCAGTCTTGCAAGGTATATATTTTAATCTGTTTATGTCTTTTTTCATCATGATTCAGCAAAACAGTTATAGCCTAACTCTTTCCTCTAGCCCCATTCCCTTATAGTCAACAATCATGATTTTAAACTCACACTGCTTCAATACTTGAGGGTAGCATTTACTTCGATAAAGTGCTGCAAACCCTTCATTATTGAGGACAATGATATGGACTAGGACTCCATTCCCAGAATTCAAAGGGTAGAAGCTTCACCTCCTTTGACAATAAAATGTCAGATCATACCATATGTAACAGAAATAGGTTTTTAGGTTATAAAAGCAACTAACAAAAATTTTAAAAAAAATGACATGCAGTAACTTTCAAATTCTGTAGAATTGTGAAAAAACCCACAGGTGTCAGTATCACTTTAAAGTGCACCTGTCACCTCAAAACTAATACTAATTTATGTTCTACTCATGAAATAAATGTTTTTGTAAATATATGTGCATTTAAAAAATGTACCTTTATACAGCATTTCTCTCTGTCATCTTCCCTGTCAGCCCAACTTTTATTTCTGGAGTCAGGTTGGGCAAAGCTAAATGATAATTGACATTATAGCTCCTCCAATCACATCCCTTAAATCATGATATAGCAGGGATCTGATTGGAGCAGCTATAATGTCAACAATCATCTGGCCCTGCCCAACACAACTCCAGATAGAAAAGTCAGGCTGACAGGGAAGATGACAGAGAGAAACACTGTATAAAGGTACATTTTTTTAAAATACAAATATATTTACAAAACCGTTTATTTCATTAGTACAACCTAAATTGGCATTAGAGTTTTGAGGTGACAGGTGGACTTTAATCCAAACCAAAATTGAAACTTAAATATAAACGTTATATAAAAAAGTTCACTGAATGCAATTTATTAGACTTGTTGTTTTCTTTTCTTAACTTGCTTTCATTCTCTGTATTACAGTTTGTTTCCTTATATTGCTCTGTAATTTATTTATTAATAATAAAATAATGGTCCTTATGAAGCATCATGCTTGCGCACATAGTAAATGTGTATATTAGTGACCTTAGTTAACAGTTCAAAAGTGGGAGCTTTGCGTATTTGGAAACATGATAACATGTTGATTAAGAGACACATCATATGAGTCTATCTAATGAATGACTAGAGTTGCATTTGAAACACCTGCCAATCAGTCATGGCTTATTTCATCTTGGCAAAGGATGCAAACATGATTATTCACTGGGTGTTAATTTCGGTAATGACCAATTTCAAGGAGATTTTTTACAACACAGTCTTAATAACCCTTTACAAACAAAGCATGGATTCAAAAATAACACATTTTATGCAGGATAATTATCTATTAAAATTCTGTTTTGTGTTCAAAAGGAAATTGGAAACTTTGGAAACAGAATGGCATTCATTCTTTCTATGTAAGAGAATTTACTACAGTGTATCTCTTCTACTCTGGTTAATTACATAGATGGACTGCAGGCATATTCCCTCCATACCTTTAATCAACCTTTTTAAAAATCCTAATTTTGTGTCTATGCATGCTGTGCACAAGTATTTCATTAGCTGCTAATTCAGACTTCACCTGTCTATTAAACATTATATTGAAACTCCTGATGAAGCGACTGTAGCAAAACGCGTCGAGTTGCATCTGTATGTATGTGTAACGAACAAGTAGGTGAAACCTACATGGAGAAGGAGGCAGTGGTACTAGGTACCCACAGGGACTTGGCGCTAGCTATACTTAGGGCGCGGAGTCTAAGGTAGACCCTGGTTTTCACCAGTGACCCCCGCAAGGGGATGTGGGCTTCTCTGCAGGGAATACCCAGGTCATGGTCCCTAGGATAGCCGTCCCTGGTGGATACGAGGAGTGGTTCAAAAATCAAGCCAGAGGTCAAAGGTTGGGAGAAAGAGACGTGGTCAAAATACAAGGCCAAAAGGTCGGGGCAGGCGGAGAACAGTCATGGTCAATAAACAGAGCAAAAAGATCAAGAACCAGGAGGCAGAAATCAAGCAAACGAGCCAGCCATGAGTAACACAGAGGAAACTATACACAGGCGCCGGCAAGCCAGAGAAGCAGGGTTTAAATAGGCAGAGGGCGGGGAGATGGTACGCAGGAGGCCGGAGACTGACAGCTCGCCCGTGACATCATTCCTCTGAGACGCCGCGCATCACCTGACCCGGAAGCCAGGACCGCGAGGTGCGTCTGCCATGCTGCACCCGCGAGTGAGAAGAGCGCCGGGGGTCCCGAAAGGTAACTATCGTGACAGTATGCCTTTTATCCATTTCATGCATTGTTTGGACGTTTTTTATTGAACTGATACCAACAATCCATTTTTGGGATTTTATATGTTTTCTACCTCATAACTACAGTGGGGAAAAAAAGTATTTAGTCAGTCATCAATAGTGCAAGTTCCACCACTTA
>WMED01001189.1:0-28791 GCA_019650415.1 Pipa parva
ACTTTGTAAAAATTAACATTTGTGTCATTCTCAAAACTTTTGGCCATGACTGTACACTTTGGATTTTTTGCTTGTTTGTAATTGCTAATTTAACTCATTCAGCGGTGCCTTTTCACATTTTGTTTTATTCTGTTTGTATAACTAAGTATTGTGTCTGACTTTGAGGGGAAATCTAAGCATGCCTTTTAAGATTTTTGTTGGGAAAAGAAGTTATATTTTGCGATACTGAAAAAAAAACTGAAACACATTTAAATGTATTGCTGAAGTTACTGCTTACATTATGTACACCAGGATTTACCGGCTTGATGTTACCTCTGTCTGAACTTAATGCTTGCTTTTACAAAGAGAGGTGAATAGGTCTTCAGGGCAAACTTGCTCTTATACTTACCAAATATAATGTCACCGCTCATCTTTTGATAAATGCCTACAGAAAGACATTACTGGTAATAGAGGCATATTTTGCAATTGAGATCTTTATCAAAGGCTTTTACCTAAACTATTTAGAGAGAATGTGTATGTAATTACGCCCACACAGAAAGTTCTGCTCCAAAGGATGCCTCACTATAAGGATATTGCATTACAATCATTAATTTTCTCTAAGCGTCTTTTTTTGGAATTGTATGATCTTTGTATTATCATTGACTTGCAGAGAACACAACCTTTTAGTTAAACAGTAAATTAATTTTCACTGGAAATTGCTTTTCAGCCCTTCAGAGGTCACTTATTGTCATGGGGCTTGATCGATCTATTACAAAAGTCAATACATATCGACTGTGCTGGTGTGTTTAAAGAACTGGCATCACAGTCAGTCATATCAAAGAAGAAAACATTGATTTTCTCTTCTAAAGCAAAGTCCACATGCCTTTTGCAGATGAATGTAATATTATCTCATTATATTTCTATGTGAATTATCCTGCTGTCCCATTAGTCTCCTGGGGGGCTTATTTAAGATGGCATTTCCACATGCTCAATAATTTTACATAATTCACTGGGTGGTCCAATAGAAAGATAAATGGCTTGCTTTGAAGTTTCATAGTTAGCCTTAATCACAGTAAAGGCTTATATAACACAGTAGAAGAACTGTAAATGAATATATATATATATATATATATATATATATATATATATATATTTATATACAGTATATATGTGTGTGTGTGGACAGCCAAAATTTAGACTACTCTTCTGCTAGCCCACCACCCCCAAGAGCTGAGGGGAGTGAGAGGAACATCATTGCAGTAGAAGCCTCATTCATAGTCATATAATATGCTCAGTGTGTGAACCACTGGGTCCGCCAACAGGGAAATACAAAAATACAGAATTTACTTGTGTGGAAGAATTATGGGGGAGGAGTGGCGTAACCACACTTCTGGTCTCCTTCTGTATCACTATAAAACCTTAAGATTTGTTCACATACTTGTGATACTCTTTATATACTCTAATTAGAACCTTCAGTTTGAAAGCCGGTTGTAACTGACCTTGAAGCTCCACTTAATACAACTGGATACTGGTAGACTGTAATTGTGAAAATCTGTCAACCAAAGGATTGTAGCAGTGCCAGGCTGTCAAATATTCAAGATTGTTACCTGTTTTGAAATGGGTCATCCTCTTGGCTTGTTTCCTATGGCAACTGCTAGGCACTGCCTTTTACCTTCTGTTATTCCTCCAGTTATTTATTTATTTATTTATTTTTTTTCATTGTCCATGGGAAGGTTTTTCTCGCTTCCAGATTTTTTGGAAATTCTAGAATGACAGAGTCTGGATAGTAGGAATATTTATATACATTAATGTTAATATTAATATCAAGTTTTTTAGCATTATATGGATATCCATTCAATACTATTTTACAAACATAATGTGTTGACTTTCCCTTCACATTGCCTTCAAAGCAATTATGTCAACATCATCATATTTTAATAAAAAACTAAAACAACTGACAATATTTAAAGAGCTTAAGTGTTTATGTTTCTTTCAGGAAAGAAATCTTTCTCCAACCAGATTACAAAATGTAAATTTAAATACTGAAATATTTAAATTTAAAAATGACATTTCATATGTTAAATACTATAGAGAGAAAAACAACTTCATGTAAAGGAAAGACAATGTTATACCTATGGCTGCCAAACCATTTTTCTCCTTGATATTACTCAGTGTTTAGCTCATTCTGTCCACTTCTCTGGCAGAAATATTTTTTAAATAATGATCCAGAGACTTGTTTAAAAAAAAAAAAATGCTTACATCCTTTTTCAACATCATACATCATCTAAAGCCATTTACCTTAAAAGCTTAATGTTAGATGTTTTCTGAGTTATGGATTGTTAACTTGTGTGAATGTCATCAAATAATAATGAAATCTGTACTCTAAAGAAACAAAACCAGCACTTTCGTGGAAATGCCGACTATATGTACAATTTAAATGACTTCCTACTTGATTTATGGATTCAATACAAAAGAAAAATGAAATTACCCAACAGAGAGAAAATACTTTGAGCAGTGAAATTCAGTGTTTTTTTTTATGTATCTGTTTTGGTGAATTTCCTTGTAAAATGTGAAGAATTTAGAGAAACATATTTATACTATTATAAGTATAACAGAACAATTTAACATCTTTGTGTTTGGCAATAAACAAATATTTCATATATAGTATGATCATTTTATTTTCTTTTATCTGTTTTACTTTAAATAGGAAGTGAAGTATTTTACCTTGCTTTATTCCTTGTAAAGAAAACTAATTTCCTAGAATACTGAGGAATGCCTTATTGTTCGCAACGACTTGGGCATTCTCCATTAACAATCACAGCATCTAAACAATCTCTGTCTGTCCACTGGACGTGCAATAGAGACTGCATCAGGTGTGACAAACAATATTGTAGCTTCCACTTATTTTGTGAAATTTCAAAGATGCAGAGAATTTAAGTTAGGGCGAAATTTAATAAAATGGAAAATATCGATATCACGATATTGATATTGCCAATATCGCGATATCAGTCATTTTCTGCCAATATCATGATATCAATATTGGCGATATTGCAATTTTGCCATTATCACAATATTGAATTTTCCAGCATTATTATGGATTTTCCATAGAAATAAACAAATTAAAATTTTTGATCTAATTTCGATATTGCGATATCGATAAACTTCCGATATCAGCAAAAATTGAAATCAGCAAAAAAATCCAAAATATCGATATCGGCCAATTTTTACCGATATCGCCAATATATTGGAAAAAAATCGGCCAATATCGCAATATTGATATTTCGATTTTAATAAATTTCGCCTAGATGTTTACAACCTCCATGCTACACAGTGTAACTGATATGTCATGAATGGAAGGGGGGCCATTTGGATTTGAAAAGTTTCCTTTCTATTTGGATTTATAACATATGCTTAGATAACATACACAAGACTTGTTTGTCTATCATATCATTACCAAAGAAGATAATTAGAAAAATATATTTTATTCATTTATTTAAATAGTTTTCAACTAATCGTTCCCTTCTAGTGGTCTAATTTTCATGAAGAAATTGCTTACTTGTACAGTATATACCAAGCATTAACTACTGAAGCACACATCATAAAATTACCATCATTGCATTAATAAAAGCTAAACAGAACTGTCACTATTTCAGACTATTACATCTGGTAAATAAATTGTCCTTCTAATACACAGAGGAATGGTTACTACATAAACAAAATAGGACGAAAATAAAACTACTACTTTAAATATGTGTTATTCTTAACCTAGTTCAAGATCTACATTTATTTAGTCATAAAGTGCATTCTCTGAGTAAACCCATTCACCTCAAAGAACACTGACATGGGGCTTATTCACTAAGGTGCAAATTCGACTGTCGAATTCTCAAACAGTGGATTCCCTTATCAAATTCTCGACAATTTCTTCATTATAAAGTCGCAACAATTATTTAAAGTTAAGATTGCGACAATTTTACCGTAATAAAGTCGCGACTGTGACAATATTCTTATTATTAAATAAATTTATTATTAAAGACGTAACTGCGACAGTAGCAACCTATTGAGTTTGCCTTCAGCTGGCCAATTCACACCTATACACAACAATTTGGACTTTAGTGAATAAACCCTCAATGTAACTTAACTACCCATGCATATATAAACCAAAAGAATTCCATTTAAAACATCTGTTCTCAAATTTGGAAACAAAAGCAACACAATCACGAGCATGACGGTATAAATGTCACAAAATAAGATTGATTTGCCATACTCCCAATTTCTTTTTTTTTTTCTCCCAATTCAACAATTCTATACTTGATTTGCAAACTTTCCAATTATCATCCAAAAAAACTATTTTAAAATGTTTGTAACGTACACAGACAGGGGTGACTGTGAGTTGCTCAAATGACTCTATTTAGCCCTTTTTCTGTACTTATTCATTCACATGTACTTATTCATACGCTATTACCCATGTACCGTGTAGATGCAAAAAAAAATCTATATTTGCAAACAACAATCCACAATGTGTTGCTATAGGATAAAACCCTGTTTTGTTTGAACACCATTTCTTGCAATTATCTGGGAGTTTTATGAAAGGGTTAAAAAAAATATGCCGGGTTCATCTGCAGTGCATATTTTTGTATTATCATTATTCATTATAAATTGCCAACCTCTCTCTCATTGTCAGGAGGAGTGTGTGATACACATGGTAACATATTTCAGAATTAACCATAAAGAAACAATAGGAATGAATCATGTGTGTGCATGTGCTTACACTCTAATAGTTGCACAACCAAATCAGTAAGCAGCTTCAGACTAGGAAAAAATACTGGTAAAATGATATTTTCTTCAGGATTTCATTTAGTTTTCCTTACTGATAGGGGCTGCATCACTTTTTAGGTTGGAGGGATGACCCTGATGATAAAGTCAGGTAGTCTACCATTCTTAGAGATGTTTCATTGAAGATGTGGTTAAAAGATTGATTTGATAGTTTCAACACTTGCAGCATCAGTTTTCTGTACAACACCATTCGATATTTAAAACAACCACATTTTTTTTTTCATTCTTCTTATGCCAAATATAAATACTTATACAGATGTTTTCCTTTGTTTTCAGAGAGCAGATATAGCTGTGGCACCACTCACGATTACACTGGTACGGGAAGAAGTCATTGATTTTTCAAAACCATTTATGAGCCTTGGGATCTCCATCATGATTAAGAAGCCACAAAAATCTAAACCAGGAGTTTTCTCCTTCCTGGATCCATTGGCCTATGAAATATGGATGTGTATAGTCTTTGCGTACATTGGAGTCAGTGTAGTTCTTTTCCTGGTTAGCAGATTCAGCCCATATGAATGGCATTTGGAGGACACAGATGAAGCTCGTGACCCTCAGAACCCTCCTGATCCTCCAAATGAGTTTGGGATATTTAACAGCCTGTGGTTTTCCCTGGGTGCCTTTATGCAGCAAGGATGCGATATCTCTCCAAGGTTTGTTACATATCACTTCATTACCTTCTTGCATTTTATGGTCATGCACTGGCGTCATGGTGTATATATGTTGCTCTCTAAATTCTGATTTTTTATTTTATTTGATTTTTTTTTATTTCACGCTCACTTAGCACTATGCATCTGCATCAGTCTACATTGCTTGCCACCATCCAATGTGTATGATTGGCTTGGCCTGCAATACCCTTCATGCTAAACTAATGCTAAAACTTATATTCACCATGTTGAGACTGTAAAATGCATAGGGTCATTATGCTTTGGGAGTGCTTGGAGGTCTACCGTGTTTTTGCTGCATATCTCATTTTACGGTCATAAGCTTGGTGCATATAACAAAAGCTGATATGCAAAAACACCACCTTGTTACTATTACAGATTCACGTGGCAGCAGTTTAATGACCTTGACAGTCATGCTCGTGAATACACCCATAGGCATACTCATAATTGCCACTGCTTTGCAGCTCTGTATTTTGTTTAGTTCATCGCCCACTGCTTTAAGCAAACCTCATGTATTTTGCATTGTCTTCATTTACCACTGTTCACAGCTGTTAAATCAACATTTAGATTGGTTCTGATGGTACATTAAAGAGCTGAAAACTGCTACTGCATTAGCTCACCCATTTAGTGGCATCCATAAAGTTTAGATTTTTCTTTTATTTGTAAGCTAATTGGAGCAAGACCTTTAACATTTTTCACTTTCTTTTTAATGGAATCAAGCATTATTTGTAAATGTACTTGTAGCTCTTTCTCTAGTGCCTGACATGTAGTTTCCTTATTGACATATATCATTTCTTAATGTGTCGTTTTTCATTAAGTACATTAGAAAAGGCTGAAGCTGTTTTTTTATATACAAATCTATATTTACAGATGCATTTCTGGTGTGCTGATAATTCAAAACACAACACCATAGAGAGAAATAGCCAGCTATGGAATTATTCTAAATGAACCTGAAAGCAAAAAATACCCATAGCACATAATGAAAAGAAAACAAATCGTGTTATTGCACCCACGAGCAACATAAATCACTGTGGGTAAAATGTCTGAAAATGCTGACAACTTCATACTATTCTGTATATAGACACCATATAATGCATTACTGGCAGGAATAATAATAGGCATTTGATGCAGTCATCTTATTTAGCATTACAGGTGAAAGGGGACATTGGGAAACACTACAGAAAGTCGATGCAATTAACTGCTTTTTACCAACTCCCATGAGTCAAATACATTTGCTCAAAGTGGCACAAGCAAATAGGCACATAATAATTGAACAAAATAAAAAAAAAAGGCGCAATTATTTTTCAATGTAACGTCCAATTAATTTCTCATTTGCCATATCCAAGATTTGTGGGAAGGGCTTCAGGCTGTTTGCATGCATGTGCTACTCATATGCACAGGTTCTCTCTTATCTGGACTACCCAGATCTGCTGCCTCCCTGCCCTGTCTCTCTTTCATTATGGCACCTGAATCTACTCATTTCTGCCTCGTCTGTAAACACAAGAAGTACAGGAAGTAACTGCAGATTTCTTTCCCTCTTCTGTCTTGTTGATGATGCCCACTTAAAGAGCCAGTTACTGTTACCTCAACCCCCTTCAACCAACCTCCCCCATTTAGCTGCCCTGAATTTGGGTGTAGTACAACCATTACCCTTCTCCTGTTCAGGATCTTGCCCTGTCTCTGCTCCATTTCACTTTATACCAACGCCTTCCTTTTATATTCTGCCCTTACCTTCACTGATTCTGTCTTCAGCTCACTATATGATCTTGTCAGCCTTGTCTTATAGTTACACTCTGGCCCATCCTTATCCCTCAGCAGCTCAGTCCTCCACTTGCTATCTAACGCACCCTTTTCTCTACAACTATACAGTATTGTATTTATATTATCTGATTATGCTTGTACTTCCCTCTTCCATCTCATGCACTTTCCCAGCATTCATCTCTCCAACACTGCATAATTTAATCAGAGTAATAAAAAAACTTGTTTTTTACTTATGTTTCATGTGCTGAGCACTATATAATGGTTTTCATTCCACGGCTATTTCATTCATGTCTCACACTTTTTCTGGACCTTTTGTTTTATAATTATATTTGAAGCTTTGCGAGGATTTCATAAAACCAGCTCTCTGTGTGAGGGACACATACATGCTTCTGTTTTAATCTGGTTCAAGTACCGTTAATCAGTCTACTCTGTATGCTTTCTGAGTGAAGGTCTGGCATTTTCACATCATGGGGGCCCTTCATATAACCTTTCTGCCCTCCATGCTCCTTCAAGGGATATTATTGCTTTGCATTTTTTCCAGGACCTCCCATTGCAGGTTCTTGCTGCCCAGTACAAGGCCTCTTCAAATTGGGCCTTTTTCAGGGGTCTATTACTGTTGGTCCTTTTAATGGTCTTACATCCCCTTATCTTCTACAGGTCAATGCTGTCACTCCTCCCCTTATCCCCTTTAGAAGTCTTTCCTACTTTCACTATCTTTGTAGCCTATGATCTCAACCAAGTAAATGTACATTTAGGACAAATAGCTGGTCAGTCATATCTGGGTTGGTATAATTATCCTACAATGAATATTATTTATCCTTAACTCTGCCTGAGTGGTTGTTAATGTCACTCTGTTCTGTTGTCATAAGATGTTTGTAACTCTTTCCCTTTCCTGCCTGATTGTTTTCTGTCACCCCAGTTAGCCTGACTCTGACAGAGCATATGCCTTCTTTAGCTTCTTATCTATACTTGCATTTCCATTCATTTTGATTTAAAGATTTTGAGAGGGGGATGCTTATGTTTTATGAAATGACAGTATTATTAGAATTTTTACTGGTATTATATCTTATGCCACCACTTTGTGTTTTCTAAATTATAATAACCAAGCTAATATTTAGAATCCTCTTTTTCTTTGATGCTTTCCTTTTGTTACTATGGCTCGGCGAATTTTTATTTTTTTTAAAGGTGAGAAGGTACAAAATTAAAGCTGCTGTTCACCATGTGTTAGCTCAGTTGGAGAGACCAGTAAATTAGCTTTGGGACATCACATGAAAAGGTTTTGTTTTTTACTAGTTGTCAGCAAAATTATTAATGAACTCGCCGCCTTATGGTAGACAAAGGAGGTTATTAAGAGTCATTTTTGATAAAAAAAAAGAAATTGGTGAAAAATAATGTATTTGTAGCTTTTCTGTAAGCCAGAGTTCTCGGGCTTTTGTATAAAAATTCGTAATTCACAGTTGCAAACTTTATACTATTTCACTGCAAAGTACGTACTTTCAAGTTTGACTATAGAAAAGAATGATTTGGATTATACTGCAGGTTGAGGAGAATAATTTCCATTTCTGTTGTAACCTAAATTGGAAGAGAGTTTATATCTACTGTAAAATAGGACTTCATGAAGTTCAGGATAAAAGGAAAATTGGTTCACATCCAGAAAATTCAGCATTAGTATGCAGAAAACAAAACAAAATATATGGGTTATTAATAATGTTGCTTGTTAATTAAAGCCTCAGTTACAAAACAATGATAGGCTGAGTCTCATCAAAATAAATGGGAATACCCTAGGGGATGGATTATAATATTTATTGATAGCACTGGTTTAACTTAGTACAGTATTAAACTTCTATTTATAAAATTGTATTGTTGTATTCAATTGTTGTGCATTGAACTGTGAGCTATTAAAGGAGTTTCCAGCAACTCCCCATGTCAGTGTGGCCAGAAGTACGGTACTAAAGGACATGACTCGAAATTTATCAAACTCAGAAAAGCTCGTTTACGCTTTTCCGAGTTTATTAATCAGGCGAACATCCGGAAGTTTCTCGCGGTATCACAAGATTTGTTTTGATCGATACTTACAGAGATAAACTTTTTCCATTGAATATTTCCATGGAAAGGGTAGCCATACTTTACATTAGTGTAGTATAGCTACCTTTCCATTGAAATATTCAATGGAAAAAAAGTTTCTCTCAGTAAGTATCAATCGATACAAATCTCCCGATAATTACTGCTAGAAACTTCCAGGTGTTCACCCAATTAAAACCCTAGTTCAGAGGGTTCCAATCCACCAAATATTAAAGGACATCTCTATGTAATTTAAAATACTTTCTTTGACAAATTTCTCTTGGCTCCTATGGGCTGTAAGACATTGGTAAGAAGTAGAAGTCAGCATTAGGTGCTTCTGGATACTTTACAATGTGTACAGGAAATATTTTCCAAACTTAAAAGTCAAGCAAAAGAGACACCTTGGGGATCCATGTATGGTCATGTGACTTTTCTTATCAATTACAAAAAAGGGTACATTATACTCTATTGTTGAAATTTAATAAAATCGCGATATCAAAATTCAAATGAAATGTTTAATCTGTTTATTTCAATAGCAAAAATCCATAATATTGCTGGAAAATCGATATTGCAATATTGGTAAAAATCATTTGATATCGGCAATATCGATATCGCTATTTTCAATTTTATTACATTTCGCCCATTATAAGTTTTTATTTCTTCCATTAACCATGTTTTGGTTTCCCTTTACTAGTAAGAGTTTTATTTTACACCCATCAACAATAGATTGACAAGCACTCAACCAAACACCCTCATGTATACATGTGTGAAATGCAAAACAGGACCACCACTACATTTAAATAAATAATTCAGTGCTTAGCATTGTTCCCCAGGCCCTGAGATTCTGGGTTCTATTTCATCATATGGAGTTCCGTGGTTGCATAGGTTTCCTTCAGGTTCCTCCCACTATCCAAAAACATGCTGATAAAAGAATGTATCCTTAGTGGGATTGGCTATGAAAAAGTGATTGTAAGATCACAGTGGGAAGGGTCTGAGGCAGTAATTTGTGATTTGTAATATGTAGTGCTATAAATACCATAAAATGGAAATAAATAAATCTAATATTTTAATATTCTACAAGCTGCACACTGAGTAGTTTGAGTTTGCAGTATATGTCTTTTTTTCAGTCATGCATTATTAAAGAAATATGCCCTAACTTTCTGTAAGAGATATCAGACAGACTAAATTATTAAGGTTTTAAAGTTACAATTACATGAAACAAATGACAGAACATTAGTTCACAGCTGGATTTGCAGCACAGCTGTCTGTCTACCAAATAAATAGCTTATAAAGCAAGATATTGAAGGAAAGCGTGCCTTGTGTTTTAGGCAATCTGACCCAAGCAGAGAATTACCAGCACAGTAGGCGACTAATATAGAATACAAGACTTACATGAATTACCTTTGGTAATAGTGACAAGAGATGCTTAAAGGGGACACTACCATGTAGGAAAACTGTTTAATATGCATATAAAAATACTATATAATCTTAAGGAATGCTGAATTAGGGGAAAAAAGGACTTCATATTTACATTTTACATTTTTCTGCTCAAATGTAAAATAATCTCCAAATTTTAATGTCAGTTTATCCTTCATTCCTGTAAAACTAATACTTTTTTTTTTTGGTATGTTTTATAAATAAAACTCATTATTTTATAGTCAATAAGAATGAGTCAAAAAGAGAATCAATGTAACATAATTATTAAATATGTATTCAATTTATTTAATAATCTTATTAAAATAATTAATATTATAATAATTTGGTCTTTGAAAAGACTTATTGAAAGATATTCACCAAGTCCTACACTCCTCAGTCACAAGGAACATAATAATCTAGTTGAGGCTGTCACCAATTTACCCTAAAATTCAATTCCAAATACTATTCAGATTGTGTCCTCAGATCAACTCCCCACCAATATGCATCCATATGTATAGACTTATATGTTATGTTTTATAAGTATTTACACAAAATACTTAGGCCCCACACATGCAACCCTCTATTTATCAAAACCGAATCTTTGTCAGTTTATCCTACAAGGATAATGCATTTGTGTCAACAGCTAACATAATCCCAGTTCAATAGTATCTTCTAAGTCATTAAGAAACAAATTAATAATGAAGTGAACTCTGTATTGAATCCCAATGTTTGCTGCTTATGATTTCAGACAGTTCTAGAACAAGAGTCATTGATCTGCTCTCTTCTAGTGATGCTTCAGCTGATTCTGTATCTATTTATGTACATAGTTATGTAGACCCCTATTTTTGCAGATTTTACAGTATTTGCTTTTGTGTCCTGTATAAAACTTTGACAAAAACCTTATTTCAACTCCTTCTGAAGTAACTCCAAGATATTATTTACATGCTACTTAAAAAAGAAGGAAATAAATTTGACCACAGAGAGGTTAACCAAACCAGTTCTATAAAACAAAACAAAACTATCTTGTCTGCACTAGATTCTTCAGTCCCGGATTAATCTTCCTAATCTTCTATTGCCAATATAGCATAACAGATATCACAATGTAGCATTTTGGCAAATACTATCTTGGTGCTGTTTACATTAAGGATTTTGCCAAAATTAATACAATAACCTCTACCTTCACTATCTTTTTAATTGATGAAAAAAATACAGTCACCTGCCAACCTATTTGTAACATGTCAAAACCTAGCATTTGTTAGATAACAAACAGTTCAGAATGTCGGATTAATCTATCTGCATTCCCAATAAATGATTCTCTTCTGATTAACCACTCTTAATTTCCAGATACCTCTTATCCTACCTATTCCTCACCACTTGGTTCCTAAATGTAAGTGATGATAGTAACAATAGTGGAATATATACCTAAAAATACATAAACTATTCTGCTATTCAGAAGTAATTATTTCATTAATAATTATTTACATTAACATGTAAATACCTCTGATTGCCAGGGTCAGTTAACCTAGTAATCAAAAGACTCAAAGGAAAAGTCTAAACAGAAAAAATATTTAATAATAAAAAAATATATAAATCAAACTAAAGAATAATTTTCTAGTTGCTAGAAAAAGTGACCCCAGCAACCAAAATGATAAAGCAGAATTTAGTCAAATAGGTCAAAAACTCAAAAATTAAACTAAGGGGAAAAAAAATGAATGAATACTGAAAAATGCAAGAATCAAAATATATCTTTCATTTTTTCGTCATTTATTATTGTGAAAAAAAGAAAGAATAACTGAATTAAAATAATAAACAAACTTATTTCGCAGTCAGCTGTAACAATGCCAACATTTGTTATGTTGGTCTATAATTATGCTTCAGAGCCTTCTCTCTCAAACAATAATAGTAATGATCATTACGGTCATGTTATTTTATATAGTGCTGCAAGGTTACTCAGTGTGAAATTCATTTCATCCTTATTGATTATTACAAAGTGCTTACAGTCATAAGGGTGGTCTCCCAAAGCCGCATAGGGATTATGATCTCATACTGACTTACCTAAAGCCATAAGCAGGTCAAAGGATTTATAACAGGTTAATAAATAAAGTTGAATAAAACCTAAACTGCTTTGTTCCTTTTTGATTATTTGGCAAAAATATAAAGACAGGTCTGTCTAAACTATTTTACAATTAAGGGGTTAATTCTCTTCTTATTTTCAAAGTTATTTCATGCAGATAAAACATGCACCATTGACCTTGAATTGTGCATAAGCATTAATTTTGGTTCACTGCTCAGCTGTTTTCGATTTCATAAATTTACATTCTTAAAGGTACACTATCATTAGGAATTCACAATGTGCTATTGGCTTTCATATGGTAAACTAAAACATGCCCTATTTGTGATCTGATTTCATTGTATTTTTTTCATAAAACAGCATTAAAAAATTGTGAAAAACTGTGCAATTCTGCTGTTATTGTATTGTGATATCTAATTATTTGCAAATAAGTATTGGCTACAGTTCTCTTATTTATATTTAAATATGATATAATGTCATATTTAGATTTAAATTAAAGTGTTCCAAATGGTTGTATTATGCAAAATAGTTTAAATCCTGACTGGCAATACCAAGCAATAAATTTTGAATTAAAAATCCTTAAAGCAGTTAGACATGCCCTAGTTTTATTTAGAAAGATTAACATAGCCCACTGTTGCTGAAACAGTAACTGTACAATGTTGTCATAAAGGTTTCAAACTAACAAAATATATTTTAAAATAAAGTACCACATTTTTTAGGAATGGTGCAGTTTTCTTAGGAAGTACCAGTTACATTTCCAGTGTATAAATACATAAGGTACATTTTTCATTTTGGATGTTACTGTCCTTTTAAGAGATATATAGCTCATCTTTTAAGGCAGCCTGGTAGCTGAATGCTTCCATAATAAAATCAATTTAAATTATGTTCCATTGCTAACATTAATGAATTATCACATTGCAGGTGTTGCACATTTTTCACAACATATCCTTCATATTCCTATGCAAATAGTATGTTTCCATTTGTTTATTTATTTTTTAAGCCACATTGTAGAATTTACTATTTAATGTAATAAGATAACTGGTTAAAGGGGAAATATAGTCAAAATGCATCTTTACATATGCAGTACTATACCTTAGTTAGAAGCATTTCTCCCCTGTAGTTGTTTCATGTCATGCAGAATGATTGAGTTTGATAAACTCCTGCAACACAAAATGTGTGTGTCATGTGTACTGGCCAGTTTTCCATGAAAAGGTACCCTACTTACTACTTAGCATATGAGCACAAGTTACCTTTCCCTCTGTAATCTCCTGTAAACAAGCTTAATTTATGCAGTCAAAAGGTCACCACACTGCTTAACCAATAGCAGTCAGGCAGCTTTTTCTTCTTGTGTTGCCTGACTTGCAGAATAGAAAGAGGAGGGGGAGATGGGGGAGGAAAATTCTCCAGAAAACTAATTAAGGAAAGCAAACTGCAAGTGTTATTTCTTTCCTAAACCTATTTTTTTAACTATTTGCATCATCAATTGGCTTAGCATAAAGGAGTTTTATATGTTTGTATATGTATATCAGCACTATAGTGCCCCTTTAAGGAAGCAAGGTGCTTTAACTAGGATACTTTTATTCACCTCCAAGTGAGATTACAATTCTGTACAAACAAAAGGGAAAACAAAGAAATTTAGCTAGAAAATGCTCAAGATGTGATTCTTCATTTGTTGCAGAACTAATATTTTTCCAGTATTACTGTTTGAGCCCTAACACTTTTCATAATAATAAATAAGAGCCGTCTGCTGTCATTATTGCTTATAGAGCTATCTTTCCATTATCATGGATATTGTGTTTGCCTGTTATTAGATCTATTGTGATGTGAAGCATTGCATTCATTATGATAGTAGCAAGTGCAGTTTTATTAATAGCAAATTTCCTAAAGCACAATTTTCTAATTTCCTAAAGCAATGTAATTTTATACTAAGATATATATACTGTATGTGTATATATATATATATATATATATATATATATACTTATTGACAAATGGCAAATCTTTTACAGGTCTTTCACTTTTTGAAACAGAATCTTATTTTTAGCTTAGAAATTGAATTAAAAACAACAAGCATTTTAGAAACATCGAGGGATATTTATAAAAGTTGAAAAGTTTTTTTGGGCTTGTTAAAGTTGTGAAATATTGGCCATTTATTGGCCATTTATAAAGCTGTTTCATAAAAATTTTTTCACTGAAATGGAGTTGTGTGTTTGAGACTGGGAAATGTTCAGCAAATAGAAAAATAGCACCAAAAAGCATTGAATTAAATCAAACAGGTCAAAATGAATTTTACAAATGCTCCCATTTGTATTTAAATAAATGAAACAGCATCATTCAGCATCAACAAAGACTATTCTGAAGCTTCAATTACCTGTAATAGCGCTGGGAATATGTTTGTTCATCGTTCAGTGATAAATGGAAAGACAAATGCTAAGTCACATTTAGGGGAATCTTCTTTTGGTAATTTGTAATGTTTTTTCTGGCATCTCATTTTCTCATATGTGAATCAAGCCCTTAACTTTCCTTCTTCTGTGTTTATATTTTTTTTTATACTTATTTTTTTGTGATTTAAATTGAGAAAAAAATGGGAATATATATAAAATAAAAACCCCATAACAAATAATGGCTTTCTTAAGATTTAGAATGTCAAATGGATTTCAGTAAAAAAAAATTTTTATTACGGAATGATAAGAGCACCTCCACTTTCAGAAAGTGCATGGCAATAAAGTGAGCACTAAAAGAAAGGTTTATAAGGAGATCAGAACAAATAATCTGAAAGCATTGGAACAATTCCAATCATTTGAGTAAGTGCCATAGGTGCTTGGGGTGCACAGAACACTAAGATTAAATAATGTACGACACTTTGGTTAACTAACAGCTGTTAACACCTGCAATAACACTTTATACCCAGGCTAGGGATTTACAGATCCCAGGGTGTAGGACATGTTTGACTGTTTAAATTATCAATATTTATTATCATGAGGGCACAAGTATTAACCAAAATCCAGGTTCAGGTAGATTTTGTCTGAGTTTCATCTGCAGTGGAAAATTCACAAAAAAGTGTAATCATGTGCTGGCTGGAAGTAGTAACTAAACAGCAATTAGCTATGATAAGTCCCACATTCTTGGCATAATTTAGATGTGTGACTGGCTGCACCATTGGTAGTTTGTACCTTCATCTGTTCTGCGAATTTCTGCCTTGCTGTTATAATGTGCATTTATTGCACTTTCCAGAGGTATCTAAAATTCAGAAGAGGTGAGGAGCAAATTGAAACTCAATATATTCCATTGGATGGAAACTATAACTCCCAGTTACCTCCAAAAGCCAAATTGTTCTGAAATTTTAGAAATCTGAGTACCCAACATTTTAAAGAACCCCTCCTTTCTCACTCCCGCTCTAAAATCTAGAGGAAAATGTATTAAAGTCGGAAAGACCAGCGGTCTTTCCGACTTTACTGAGAGAAATTTAATTTTGTTCTCCCGAGATTTCTTTTGAGATCTCGAGATTGAGTTTTTCTAGTTCAAGTTTTCAATTTTTTTTCCATGGAAAAGTAGCCATACTTTACTTCAGTAGTATGGCTACCTTTCCATTGAAAATATTGAAAAATAGGGATCGGAAACTCGATCCCGAAATCTCAAAAGAAATCTCGTGAGAGCAAAACGAGATTTCTCCCGGTAAAGTCGACAAGACCCAGAACGGTCTTTCTGACTTTAATAGACTACACACTGTTTTCACTTTTTATTTTTTAATTTAAATAATCTATCTTCAGTTAAATAAAAACAGCCTAAATCATTGATTGTTTTCTTAGCTAATTAATTGAGATATATTAACATATTCTGCTATTTCTTCTTTTAGATCGCTTTCTGGACGAATCGTTGGAGGAGTCTGGTGGTTCTTCACATTAATTATAATCTCCTCCTACACAGCCAATTTGGCAGCTTTCCTTACAGTCGAAAGGATGGTGTCTCCTATAGAAAGTGCTGAAGATCTGGCCAAACAAACAGAGATTGCTTATGGTACACTGGATTCAGGATCAACCAAAGAATTTTTTCGGGTATATAATGCATATATAAGATAATAGCATAAATATATATAATATGTATACAGATGTTGCTGGGTTGGCTGTTTAATGCTACAAATGATTAGTATGTTCCCCTGAAATCTTATTGATGTTCCTTAATTTCTTTGAATAGTAGATTGAAGTAAGGGCAATATGTAGAATATGAGAGTTGTCATTATTGCCAGTTTGAAAAGAGGTACCAGTCTTTTAAGGCAAATAGGCAGGTGGAGGTTATAAAACATTCTTGTGTCATAGCAGAGGTGATTAACAAGTTGATATTCTTTCAACCATCCCCCAGGATTAGTACTGCTGGATACTTGTGGGTGAAATTATACAGTAATATGAGCAAAGTTTATTACATGACAGTCAATGAGATCTTTTGTGTAATTGGAATATTTGTTTGCTAGGTGTTAACTTGCAATAATACTTAACTTCTAAAATATCCTTGCCTTTTAGTTCTTGCACAATATGATAATTAGATGTTATCTAATTAGAGACCACACAATATCACACCAATCCAGGGAAACCATTTGAAAGCATTCTATCCTGACTCAAGGAAAATGGCATTTCTTTTACTCTTGAATATCATCTTCATGTTAACACACAACTGGTTGTAATTCTTTCAAATGTCTTCTTGTAAGAAGATCTTCATACATTTTTAAATAGCATTAGCCCTTAAATAGAAAAAAATCATAACTCGTTTGTAAATATTCCACGTTATAGCTCTAAGTCTGGCCATTTTGTCCCTGAATCTGATTGGATATTGTCTGTTCAAACAGCTGCAGGTGCACTAAGCATTCTAATCAGGACAGTTATTCAGAAATATTAAAAAGGAAGACATGTCAGTTGTATTGGTAAGCCAGTTATTTCAGCACTTTACTTGCTACCTTTGAATTTGCATTGCTGGTTCTTATTTGTTTTTTTGTTTGAACTTTCTTTACTGATAGCGGACATCATTTGTCAGCTGAAAAAAATGACTCCTAACAATTCCCTTTGATCTCCTTGGGACTTTAGATATAAATATTCAGAAATTGAATCAGAAAGCCCAACAAATTTAAAGTAAATGTATAAAAGGCACCATCTTCCTTGATATTAATTTTTTGAAACAAAGATTAGGTGACTAAAAGATAAAACTACAAATAAGACATTGCTAGTGTTTCCATTTTGTATGGGAACTCTCTTACCCATGTTTTTCATTATGTAATAAGCCATAAACTCCAGGGAACTTTTAGAGAAATCTGTAGCAAGTATGTATTCCATGGTCATTGTGCTTTAACTATAACATCAAGTCCAGTTTATAAAAGGTGGCTGCAACCAGCATTGAGAAGAACAACACAAAACATAATTACCCTTTATTAGACACTTTGTAGGAGTAAGCGAGCTGGATATTAGAAGTCTGATAAGCATCTAAGGAGAGAAATAAATTATAAACAGGGTTATGAGAGAAGGATAGAGTAAAACAGAAAGGCCTGCCATCAGACAGAGTTTTACATTAGTGTGTGCTAGCAGGATTTACACCACATTTCACATTCTTAAATATCAAAATAAAAGTTGTGCTTTAAGCCACTAAGGCAGGATTCTCTGTGTGGCTGGCTGTTCAGCGGGTCTGTTTAGTTAGCTGCTCTGGCCAGGCACCTACAGAAGCACCTTGCTGTTGGTGACCCTAAGAATATAGAGGAAAAGGGGAACAATAGCTTTTGATTGACAAGTTGCTGTGGCAGCAAAAATGATGTACTAATAAAAGCAGTTACCCTAGATATGAAACCAGATATTTGTTTTTATTAGTGTCACTGCAAATTTGGAACAACTATAATTGGTTGCTATAGTTAGGTGTATGATGAGTGATAGTGCTGGGTAGATGATGAGGGTGACCTAAGTAGCAGTAGTAGTGCTAGTAATAGACTGGATGGAGGGGGTGAGAGATAAGAGTGGGAGACTGTTGCATAAATGTTTTAGGAGAACTTACTAAAATGTACACCATAAAGGTATTGAATCTATAAGAGAAAGAATGACCCAAACTTAAAAAAAATTGAAGGCATTCCATTCCATTGAGTTTCATTCCAGCAAAACAATGACTTCTGGAAATAAAATAATTTACTTTTGTGCTGGTAAAGGATCTAATCCAGTTTACCTTGTTTTATTTTATAGGTAGCATTGGGCAGCATGTATCATTCATCATTGAAAAGAGGATTTATAACTCAAGTAACCAAAGGCAGGGAGTTTGATTTTCCCAACTGACCCATAAATATGTGTCTAAAATATGAAATATTTAGTTTCTATTGTATTGCTAGGAATGCAGACACAGATTTGCTTAGCATAGTAATGCATAGCAAAATGCTAGGCTATACTCTGTATTTTGTATCAAAGGGGTGCTTAGGGATGGTCTGATGTAGAATAAGAATTGTAGGGTGAGAACTGCAGAGTTCTTTGTGACACCAGCTTCTGCAATGATTTGTTTTTCATTCATCACTAAAAGTCCCTGATTACATCTGCCACTGAGTTTAACTACTTCAGAAACAGAGGAATTGTTCCTATTAACATGTGAAGCTTAGCAGGAATTCTAAAGCACATTGTGCGTGGGATTATAACCTTCAAATATTTCACATATTTCCTGCTTTTATATTCTGTTCTATTCATCATTTTCTTCATTTATTTTCTTGTTTTTTTTTCTCTGAACATGCTTGTATATTTCCGTTTCCGCCTGATTCTTTGTAGATCAATAAAAGCCCTATAAATATGAATGATAAAAACACCTTGTCCTGTCCTGAACAGCATCAATTTGTTTTTCTCTGCAGAATCAGGTTGGAAGAACAAATTTTTATATGTTCTTGTGTGTTAGAAGACTATTCATTAACATGTGAATTTGACAGTGAAAATAAATTCACATCACTTGCTACACTCTAAGGGAGTAATTGAGGAAAGTGCGAACTTACCTGGCGATCCTTCGATTCACATCGCCAAGACTGGTATGCGCTCCCTGCTCTCCTGCACACGGAGATCAGTGAATGTTTTAAAGGTACTTTGACTCACCTCACGACCACTCGAGTCGCCTTGCGAGACTGGAATACCTTTAAAGCGTTCGCTGATCTCCGCATGCAGGAGAGAAGGGAGCGCGTACCAGTCTCAGCGATGTGAATCGAAGGATCGCCAGGTAAGTTTGCACTTTCCTGCATTACTCCCTTGGAGGGTAGCAAGTGATGTGAATTTATTTTCACTGTCGAATTCACACATTAATGAAAGATGAATTAAACTGATTCAAAAAAAGAAGCAAAGTTAGTTCAGGAAGTTCTCCAGCTTCAGGATAACCTTTTTTTATATAACAGTATTATATATAAGCATTTAGCAAAATCTGTATTTTTTTTTTTTAATCTAAATTCTGCCAAGTCCACTGTTATGGATCGGGAGCTTTTGAAAAGATATCGTTCTGCCTTCTGTTGTCAGTGGCAATAATTGCTTACAGCCAATCAGAACTATTTACAATTCTACCCTTTGAAGCATTTAGATGTCCTGCTACATGGTTATACCAGCTATAATGCTGTTATATAGGAAGGAAGTCTCCAAAGGCCAAAGAACCTCTATAATTCAAAAAGTTCAAAAGATCAAAATTAGACTATTTTAGAAATGCTACTGTCTACATCATACTAAAATAATTATTACATTAATTAAAAGGTGAACAGCCTCTTTAAAAAAGTTTTTTTTTTTAAGCCCCAAAGAAGGTTATATCTGTGTAATATGCAAGTCTCAAACTTCATGTTGATCCTGTGTAATTACTTTGCCCTACCAGGTCATCATTTGTATCAATACATGTTATACCAATGGCATTGCTAATTTGAAAACAAAAAAAAAAGGGTTCAGCTTCCTAGTGAAATTCATTATGATTATCAATGACAAACAGTAGGTGAAATCATTCATCTGTTGCATCAGTTTTTATGGAACATCGAATTTAAGTTCCCGGTTGTCAAAGTAATTAATTTGTTTTTTTCCCATTTTTATAATGGACTGGTTCTAGAAGCAAATATCATCTCTATTATCTTTGCATTTACTCACTAAATATAGTTATTCAGATTATGATTTCCTAGTTTACTGGGGGATGGTGGAATCCAGAGCAGATTAAAAAAAAAAAAACCTTTAAATGGTAGTCAATGAAGTAAATCCATTCCTACTATAAACTGAAAGTGTCTCCATTCATGCAGAAGGAATGAGATACTACTGCAATCTGTTGATTGCTTCAATCTCATATATTGTATTCCAACACACCATTTTCCTTTGCGGTTTAGCATTTTGCTGCTGAGAGCTTTCAGAACCAAGGAACGAAAATTAACTGAAATGCTCTACTGGTTTCTACAATAGGAAAGAGTTCAGTATTTCCAATACTGTGAAAAATTATCAAAGCAAGCTTCTTGATAAAGGTTATTTATATAGAGAGACTGAAATTCCTTATGCTTTTAGGGCACATGAAGATAAAAATATCTTTAATTTACTCAATTATCTACCTGAATTTTATTATTATATGATAGTTAAAGTGAAGAAATAGATATTGATTTTACAGTATATACTTAACTGGGAAGGGAACCCAAACTGGGAAGGTATCTCACATCACGTTGAGGAATTATGTGCAGAATCACGGGTTACGTTGATCTCCAGTCCCAGGAAGTAGAGCAAATCACTTTCGGTTTCTTTCAGGAAAGCATTTGCTTCAGTGATCTTAACAATCAAAATGCCATTTATAGATTTCAAGAATCAGTTCAGACTCTCCTTTTCTGAAAAGAGGGACCAACAACACTGAAATCTGGTGAATTTAAAAATTCACTGAACTGCCTTGCTTATGATTACTTGCAAGTACATAGCAAGTGCATATGAACTCATATCTAATATTATACATACAGTATGTATTAGGACCAGCAACAAAATGTTATATACATTTTTATATAAATTAACCATTAACTTATGTCTTTCTCCTCCAGTTTAAATAAACTTAGATCAGAGAGCCTGACTTTGCATCCATAATTTTCCAGTTTTTTAATTAATTTATTAAACACCAAGGAAAATAAGGGAGAAGAGAAAGGGGAATCTGCAACCAATCTCACCCTACATCACTAAAGTATAACTTTTAGAACTGAATTCAAAACTAAATCATACAAGCTTAAGAAATACAATGGTCCAGATACTTGCACTGACCAGTACACCCAGTGGCAGAGGCAGGTTAGCAACTCCAAAACATTACGGGTGAAAAAAAGATTAGCTGCGAAGCTCGCGAGGCTCTATTCGAGATGCCTCGTGAGCTTTGCCGAGACTGGAATCCCTTGAAAGCGTTCGCTGATGTCCGCGACGCGCATAACAGGCTATGTGTACTGAAGCAAACACTCGGAGGGTAAGTTCACTCTTTGGTGAATTACCCCCTTAGATTAAAAAAAAATCAAAATATCAATTGATATTTTTTGTTTGAACACCCATTTTTACTTTGAAAAAAATAACTCAAAAAGGTCAACATTGACCTTTTCGAGTTTTGTACATTTTTTGCCCTATTACTCCTCCTCCATGCTTGACTGTAGAGAATGTGTTCTGATCTTTAGAAGTGTGGTTTGGTTTTCTGTAAACATTGTTATTATTATACAAACTTCTCCCACAGCCCAGTACATACGGTAGTAATAAGAACATTTACAATGTTACAAAACAAGGTGTGAAGAAACTAGTATAAACCCTGCCTAAAAGAGCTTAACGTCAGCACAAAACTGCCAATTCAATGAATATTTGACTTAATGACAGATTTCTGTACTCTTTGGTTGGTGGGTATGACTGTTTTCAGTCAACAAATGTAACACATATCTGCAAATGAGTTTCCAGCATGATGAAACATATTTCTAAAAGGACATTAATTCATACTGTTGTTTACTGTGAAATTAAGTAATTGCCTAGTCATTTAATGAAGTAATTGTTCAATTACTCCAATCACTTAAAGATACTGAATGTTCTTAACAAATATACTTAGTGGCCCAGCTGTAGATTACATTTTATTTTGTTGAGGAAGATTGGCTTCAGTGTCATGGACCATAAACCTTGTGTAGAAGCAAGAATATGAAGGTCTCTGGAGATTGATTTTTAGGATTGAGATTGCCCATACTTGTCTGAAAATTTCTGTTTGACCTTTTTAAACATTTATCTGGATACTTTTTCTTTTTTCAATAATATCTGGTGCAGACAGTGTCAAAAGATTAAGTTCTTTGTTTTGTCTGACTGAATTGATTTTTATTTTGTTCCCACCTGTATCTCAGCACAGTTGAGTCAATGAGAAAGACAATTGCCTGCTTGAAATCAAATTATTTTAATTTCCAAAATAATTCTTGTAATTTTGTCCAGATAATTTAGGGATTTTCACTGAATAAGCATATTTGGGTATCATTTGTTTTAGCTGATCATTTTGGTTAGAGTGACAATCATTTTGCAAACACCTGTAAATCACAAATAGACTATATGCATGTGGTGTTGGCACTTGTGATAGGTCATTAGAGTGATGCATGCAGGGATTATCACAGAAGTGTGCAAATTGTTTGCAGAAATATTCAAACTGGGATTTAAAGAAATTGGTCTATGTTCTTGCAACCCCATAGTAAATAACACCATTTTCCAAAAGAACTAATGGTATTCCAACAAACATTAGCACACTTACAGCCCCAGCCACTGTATTTAAATGTGCTTAAATAAAACTTCTTTACCAGTGTAGTTTATTTATGGCAGTGATGCCCAACCTATGGCCCGCAGGTCATATCCGGCCATTGCTATCTGGTCCTCAAAGCTTCTGCCAACAGTGCAGGAAATCGGCAACAGTTGGGAGGACCTGGTCAGCTTATTACTGAACAGGATGTCAGTTCAGTAATACGCTGTTTGCAGTATCTCACAATTGGGTGGAACAATTCCCCGCATTGTTAAGACCCTTACACTTTGTTATATGTTGGAACGCATATGTGTTTCATTATTTGGCGCCGGCTGTTTATTTCTTTGGCCCCTAGGCCGAAAAAGGTTGGGCATCACTGATTTATGGCAATGGAACAATGTTCCTTCTGCCATCGTTGATGTTATCTTGAATAGTTTCCTTCACGTCACATATCCAAATGCCAGTATGTGATGCCACTTTCTTGATTTTCTGGTAGAAATCATTTATGCTTTATCAATGCATAATTATGATTCTTCCACCATAAGGAAATAGTGTATCATCCTGCTAAACATTGTGGGGGTTATTCTCTAAAGTGAGTATTCAACTGTCGAATTCTCAAACAGCGAATTCCCATACAAACCTGCGACTGCTACAATTCTCCCATTATAAAGTCGCAACTACGACAATTTTTTAAAGTTATGGCTGCGACAATATTTCCATAATAAAGTCACAACTGCGACAATATTCTCATTATAAAGACGTGACTGTGACAGTAGCAGCCTATTGCAACTGTATTTAGCTGGCAAATTCACACCTATACATGACAAGTCATAGTTGACAAATGCTCTGTATGACTAGAAAACGTAAAGATCAGGCTCCTATTCCAATAATTAGGCAGAGAAACAGAATCAGCCATCTCTTATGAGTACATCTGAATGTAGCAGATGTTCCTGGCATCCAGGTAATGGTTACTGCTGCATTTTGCAACAGGCTTTAGTTCTTTAAAGTAGCTGCATGATTTTACTAGCTTTCCTTGGACTTCATCCTAAAACTGTCCATGAGTTTGCAATTTAAATAGTAAATCTATTATACAGTAATCACAAAATGCTGTGAAGGTCACAAGGGAGTTGAGCCTGTTACTGGACCCATCATATACCAGAAGCTAATATTCAGATGCAATTGTATGCTGCTTCAAGCACAGCCATTAAAAGCACTGAAACGTAATACTTTTTTTTACTGAAGTCACTAATTTGAACTTTAAGCTCTTTTGTACACAAGTATGAAATATGGAAGAATTCCCATTAGTACATTGCTTTTTGAATATAATTTCCAGTTTTTGTTGCTATAATGCATATATATAAAGCTGACTGTAGACTAAATAACAGTAAAGTAATTATTCTGAGACTTGAGGAAACCCTGCATTGCAGCATTGCATTGTACAGGAGTGGATCATTGTGCTGTTGTTTTGACCTGTCCTTAAACAAAATAAACAGATATTATTATTTAAGGTAAAATAATTTAAAAACTATTTTTCCAAGACTGCAGCTATTTTCTAAACTCTGAATATTGTTTCTAAACAGAGCTTTTTTTACTTTAATGACAAAAGAGGAATGCTAGACTAAGTTTTTTCGGTTGCAGCAAACCACATAGACTTCTGTCCTATTGATTTTAATGTAATCAATGGGGAGCTGCCACAGGCAGTTTTGAATAGTATTATACCATCTACACTGCTATTTGGTCTGCTCATGATTAAAGGGAGTGGGGATCTGTACTAGTTGGTTTGCCTAGATCTTGGATTCCAGCTAAGAGGAAAACAAAAGACTATAGACTATGGAGAATCTGTAAAAAATATTGTTTGTATATTAATCATAAAGCAAGTCAGAATTGCTGTGTTTTGTAAACACTGAAACACGTTGCACATACAAACACAAATTCATTCCTATAGGAGATTCTTAATAGAGGGTCAAGATGGTTGAAAGGTAGTAAAATATGATTTTGTTCCATATTTTACCACTTTTTGACCTCTTGCTTCTTTGAAAAACTGAAGCAAAGTTTCAAACACTGCAAAAAATAAATACAAATAAAGAGTAATTGTAAAACTGTTTTTAAATACTATTATCTACAACATAACTTTCCAAAACTTATGAATATTTTCTGTTATATACAAAATAATTAAAAATCGAAAATGGTCAACCCTTTAATATGGAATGGAACCATCAGGTTGCAATTGACTACTGCTCAAATAGAAAAGTCAGGCATTTATTTTTAATTCTGATATTTCATGTGGGTTGTACTTCTGCAGGTGCATAAAAACCACAAATATAGCAATTTACTAAAATGGAAAATGAAATTAGGTAATGGAGAGATATGTGAAGTTAAAAGGAAACTATAGTCAAATTACATATTTACATATGCAGTATTATACCTTAATGAGAAGCATTTCTCCCCAGTAGTTGTTTCATGTGACGCAGAATGATTGAGTAGGCAGCACTGATAAACCTCTGGACCAGGAAATGTGTGTGTGACATGTACTGGTCAGTTACTGCCCTACTTACTACTTAGCACATGTGCACAAGTCAGCTTTCCCTCTGTAATCTCCTGCATTCCAACTTAATTTATCCAGCCAAAAGGTCAGCACACTGCTTAACCAATAGCAGTCAGGCAGCTTTTTCTTCTCGTGTTGCCTGACTTGCAGGACAGAAAGAGGAGGGGGAGCAGGGTAGGAAAAAATGTCACCTTTCAAGAAAACTAATTAAGAGAACAAACAGCGAGTAATATTTCTTCGCTAAACTTTTTTTAGCTATTTGTGTCAGCAATTGTCTCTGTATAATGACAATCAGGGATGTTATTCCATAACACAAGGAAAGTTGCTCATAAAGGGGCAGTGCATTTATTGTCTGACAATCATTTTTAACCATATATCTCTAATAAATAACTCATTTTTTTATTTTATCCAGAGGTCAAAAATAGCAGTCTATGAAAAAATGTGGTCATATATGAAATCAGCAGAGCCATCTGTGTTTACCAAAACCACGGACGATGGAGTAGCACGTGTTCGGAAATCGAAAGGAAAGTTTGCATTCCTACTTGAGTCTACCATGAATGAATACATCGAGCAGCGGAAACCTTGCGATACTATGAAAGTTGGAGGAAACCTGGATTCCAAAGGCTATGGCGTGGCTACACCAAAAGGCTCAGCATTAAGGTGGGTGGAATAATATAACAATATATGTTGTTATAGTATTCCACCTTCCCTGATGCATTATGGGTTTTTTTCTTTTTTTGTGTGTGTGTGTATTTTTCATTTCACTTTCTTGTGGGTGTTTGAAGTAACCTTTTTCATTTCTAACATAGCAGGATGGTAACTTTTGATTTTCTTAATCCATCTCTTTTGCTTTTACCTCTTGTCTCTGTGTGTTGTCTTCTCTGCTTGTTTCTCTTTTAATTTTACAGTCCAATGGCTTTTTCAATCTAAACGGTAAAAGCCCCATGTTATTGCCATATGTGCCAATTGTTAATTGCATGATGTGTCTCTGTTTGTTTTCTTCTGATAAATGATGTAGTTTCCCCATACTGCAAAGGTTGGTTATAATAACCTTTAAGATACAAGCCACCTTAAAATAATTAACCTAATTTATACTGTCAGTAATTTTATACAGCTATTATTATGTGAAAATTCTTGGCAATTTGTCCTCTTGTGCTCCTTTCTTATACGTGATAATTTCCTGCGTAGAGATGTGCGATTTTTTTTTTGGGGGGGTGGCTATGATATGATCAAATTTAAGCACATTTTGTAAATATTTTTGTTTTCCAATTAGAAATACAAAATCATGCAAATATGTATACCAAAAATTCTTCACCAGCAAAAATAGACAAAAATGATATTCAACTCCTTCCAAACCTACCAAATCTCTTACAATATTTAAGAGAAAAATCTTATTTCCAAGTAGTCTGGTGAAAATAATGCATCTGGCTTATTTTTTTTTTCCCATTTTTAACTATTTGAATTTTAGAGGAAATTTTACTAGTTAGATAAAGCATGAGAGATAGCCGCAAAGCAGATCTGACGACATTCGCACAACTCTATTCCTAAGCATTCTGTACATTTTCTTACAAGATATGTTTTATCGTTTCAAGAAATGCTGTTAACCTGGCAGTATTAAAACTGAATGAGCAAGGACTCTTGGACAAATTGAAAAACAAATGGTGGTACGACAAAGGAGAATGCGGCAGCGGGGGAGGTGACTCCAAGGTCAGCCTCAATGTCACCACAATCGGGTACCTTAGTGAAGAGTAATCGGCAAGACTGTTATATTGGTAACCAAAAGAATAGGTAAATTGTTAGTTACAGTCTAATGGAGTTGTTTGTCCATTGCTTTTTGGGTAGCATTTAAAATACCTTACTTGTTTTTTGGTTGGTCCATACTACTAAATACCTATTCCACATTGAGTTTAAAGCACACATTAATTTAATTGGTAAAAAAAAAAAATAATACAAATTGTAAGCATTAAAATGGGAGAAAATATATGTAGTAAAAGCAAAAGAAAATGGTACCAATATCACTGATAACTGTGCCCTGTCTTTTTGTTTTATACTTTAAAACAAGAGTGAATATTACTCATCTGTATTAAAATGACACTTACTACTATACAATGCCAAACTTTTTTTTTCTGATTTTTGTAGCTTTCTGCTTTCTTGCCTAGTACAGACATCAACATTAATAATCTGCTGCATAAAAACACAGTCGCTGTTTTAAGGTTATTTAATGTTATTGGCCAAATTGTAAATCTCTTATGTCTTGTTGTTACCGGTTTCTGTTATCCTTTGCATTAATTTTGCAAAAGAACTTCTGACTTTGTTCTTTATTCAAAACTAGATTTGTTGTGTTAGTTTAACCTACACCTAATATTTAAGTGTGGGATCCCATCCCTTAAACTGTGGGAGATCAATGTAAGGTGATATATTTACTCCCCTCTAGTGTTTATATAGAGAATTATGAATAAGGTAGGAAGAGTTAGAATTATGAATAAGGTAGAGTTTACCTGATAATGACCTTTCTAGGTCCAACAGTATGTATGTATAATTTTATTTATAAAGCACCAAAAATTTATGTAGCACTGTACAGTTTAACAATTCAAGTATAATACAGAAATGGGAAAAGTCCATTAAACAACACAAGTATAATATCACAAGGATACTTCACTTTGAGGGGAAAATTCACGATTGTGCGAAGTGAGCTCTGAATCCTTCGGCTCATTTCGCACAGACTGATATGCGCTTGCTGATGTCCTGCA
>WMED01001190.1:0-28786 GCA_019650415.1 Pipa parva
TGGAATTCAGGTCAACGGCCTGACAGGGAAAGAAATGAATTAGTAAACAAATGAAAAGTACAGTAACCCCAAGAAAAGAAAAATGTCTGAAATACATTTATTGTAACTATATAATTACACTGTGCATCCAAGAACAAAAAAGAATGATATTAAGCTATTTAGGTTTGAAAATCATCTTTCTGGCATTCTTTCTGAAGATTCATTATTTAAAGGAACACTCCGGCCAAAATTGAAATAAAAAATGCATATGTTAGTAAATACCAATTACTAACTTTTATTAAATGCATTTTATTTTCAATTTTGGCCCTAAAATGAAATGTTACCTATTTAGAAGCACTTCCGAGTTTAGGATTCCATCTTCATCTGTGCTGCAGACTCTAAGGTGTCCTGGAGCTGAAACTCTTCACAGTTGCGATCCTCTCCTTTCAGCGTTTAGCCTGGCGCCAGCATCAACTAAAAGTCACATGGGAGAGCGGCGCATCATCAAGGGGAGACAGGTTGATGATGCAGCGCTCTCCCATGTGACTATTAGGAGATGCTGGCACCGCGCTGCACACTAAAAAGAGAGGATTGCGGCTGTGAAGAGTTTCTGCTCCAGGACACCTTAGAGTCTGTGGGACAGATGAAGATGGAATCCTAAACTCGGAAGTGCTTCTAAACAGGTAAGAGATTTCATTTTAGGGGCAAAATTTAAAATAAAATGCATTTAATAAAAGTTAGTAATTCGTATTTACTAACACATGCATTTTCTTCAATTTTGGCCGGAGTATTCCTTTAAAGCTTCAAGAAAATAATGGGACTGGGTGAGGTCTGATCATCACTATGACTGTTGTCAGTAAAAAAAAAAACAGAAAGCAGTAAAGTTCACAAATTAAACTACAAAGAATTTTACATAATAAAGGGATTCTGATGTAAAACTGTTACTGGTGCTTCTTCTATTCTACAGAACACGCAGGAACAGGAAGTGAAGAGGATTGTAGCGCTTGTAATAAGCAGAAGTTACTCAGAGCAGAGGCAGAGCTGGAGCTTAAAGGGGGAATTCACGATATGCGCTTTAAAGGGAGACCACTCCAGCCGCCTCGCCAAGACTGGAATCCCTCCGTGTGCAGGACATCATCGAGCGCATATCAGTCATTGCGAAGTGAGGTGAAGACTCCGCACCTCACTTCGCACTATCGTGAATTCCCCCATAAAACTCTTATTGATATTTCCCCTTTAGCCACTTAAGAATTACCCAGCTTAAAAATCATTAAGCTGTAGTTTTCCTTTAAGTTAGTTTTTCATGTTAGATCACTTCAGACATACTGATTAGGCGTTTGGTATGGGATAGGTAACATTGCACCCTTTCATGAAGTTGTTGAGTACCTGGTTTCGCCTGGAGACTCTGGGTTTGTAAAATAAACACTGGATCTCCAGGGAAACCCTTCATTTCTCTAGCCTAGAAAAAAACTTGGTAGCCCTGCCCCTTCATGCTGCAAATTACACTCCCTACTGCCCAAATACCTCCCCTTTTACACCAAAAACAAAAAACACCCAATAGGCTGCCAATCAATTAGTTCCCCCATGTGTGGTGAAGTGATTTGCATCACTAAGCTCTGCCCCTTTTACTCTGGGGCAGGGGGACTTTACATGTTTCCAGGTATGGTCACAGGGGATTATGGGAGTTGCAAGCCAGCTGTACACCACATCAAAAATATCATTACATATGCATGTGGTTATGGAAGTGGTGCTACATTGGGTTACGTAATGTCAGTCTTGGAATTGGGCCTCGTCTAAAGCCTTCACTTCAGTCTCTACTCAAGCGATGCCTCCCTCTGGCATAAGCTTTGTATATCATGTCTGATGGGTGGGTTAGGGGAGGATCAAGGCAGATTTGGGAGTGGTAGTGGGGGAGCCACATAAATTCTACTCCATTACAAGTTTTCCCAGAACCTTGTATTTATTCATCAAACCCAGATTCCAACGTATGGCATCACTATTACACCTCTGTATATACGCTACCGTTTTTTAAACAGACAGTATTATTCATTCATTATTATTCAGTTGTAAATAATAAATGCATATCTGATTAAAAACAGTGTGTTATTAGTACTGACTTGATTTTTCCGCATGCATAGTTTATGTGGTCTGTCATTAACCTCGGAATATGCGGCCCGTCTCTTCATTTAAATATAAAAATTCACACCTGTTCTGTGTAGGTCTTTTCCTTCTTATTTTATTAGATATTTTTTTTTTTTCCTAACTGGAGTGAATCACGGAAACTGTTTCTGTAAGTGGGAGTTTTGGCTTTGAATGTGACCTTATAATATAGCTCAGTTTGTAAAGTGCTATTTTTGAAATATCATAACATATTAGAATGCTATTACCCATAAATCCTTGACGTGTTAAAACTCACACAATCTTTTGTGTTTTTATTTGGTGAATTTCCTTTTTTTATTTTTATTTTTTTCTTAATAACTAAAAAAAAAAAAAAAATGCCTTACCGGTAAGCACATTTACAGTTATTACATATTCAATCTGTGCTTCCAAAAAAAATTCTAAATTGTGATGAGAAAGTCTGATATTTAGCTATAATAATTGGGACACTTCCTGTACCTCTATTATTTATAGCACCATAAAAAAACAACGGGACTGGGCAAGGTCTGTTTAAGAAAATGGCTGTTATCAATAAATATAAAAACAGACAGAAAACAATACCATTTATTCATTTAACTTCAAAGATAACATTTATAGAAGTGCTGTATTTTAATAACTGCCATGCCAATCCAAATGGGATTATTTTTATGTTTGTGGTAACTTTAAAAAAAAAAAAATGATTTGATCTTAATTACTCTTGTAATTTAATGATAAATGTTTGACATGAATAGTATGGGGCTTTAAAGCCTAAAACGCTATTAAATCTGTCGTTTAAACTAATCTGGCCTTTTGAGATCGTCCCTTATTAATACCCACTCCATCAATTAAGCCACAAAACTGATTAGAATAGTGTCTTTACCTTAACATTTTTGTGATTAATTGATGAAGTGGGTATGTTGAGGAAAATCTGATCCTTTTTAGTGTGCTCCAAATTAATTAATGGGCCTCTTGGAAATGAAACATAATGATTAACTACTGATTTAACAAATTGCCAGAATTCTCTAACAATATTAAATGGCTATCTAATGTCATTTGTCTTTGGACAAAAGAGGGGGAGAATGGAAAATGAAAACGGGCGAGACTAAAAACCTCTCCCTTTAACAGGCTTTTTCATTAAAAAATGATTGTGATCATTCAAAAGATTGGTCAAAAGTTTTGATATGTGGACGTGTCCTAACTTACATTGACAGAAATATAAACATCTCAGGTCGGCTTTATAAATAGTTGCTACAATTAAAGGAACAGTAATAACATTTTCAAAGAAATTCAGATGTAAACTACACGTGGGGGATATTTAATAAGACCAATACAACCATTGTGATTAGTTTCACCCCTTCTTTTATTTCCCTGTATCTTTCGATTCCCCTGATTTATAAAGGATCGATAAAAAAAATTTTCCCATCGAAATAAATGATCCGTAAACACTGATCATCAAACAGCGGACTTTGCAATGTTTTTGTGTATAATATTAAGGTCACCTTCCATTACAGAGTAATAATGATATTGACATTCTTTTTCGATGGGGTGAAAATAAGGAGGAGCTAACTAAAAATGTTATTTGTAAATATCCTCCATAACATCCAACAAGTAAAGAAAATATCAAATCTTTCTAGGATTCCATCATGTTTTCAACAATTCTGTATAATATCAAGCTAGTGTTTTTGATAACTTCTACTTTCAACTGAAAGTATGAGTTTAACTGTGTTGGCCACACTGACAGTCTTTAACCACACACAGCTTCCCCACTGTTGACGAGCAGATTTGTCATGATACTCTTCTAAATTTTATATCAGCCATATCTTCCCAACTGACATGTTCCTCTACTTCTCCGCGAGCGTGGAATTACATAACACATATAAAACAATTCTAAAAGAGACACATTATCTTCATTGCTCAGATTTTCCTTAATCATGTACAACTGACTTTATCTGCTTGAAAAAATAATTATCCCCGTTGTTTCCACAAGCCAGATCTTCAAAATATGACCTTCTACTCTAGGTTTTGTACTGTTCATGGAGGCTTTAACGCTTCTGAAATAATAATAATGTACTTCTTGCTGTAAAATATATATTGAATAAACTATCCTCTACAGTAAGTTCTAAGAATGGTAAAAGTCACTGAAGAGTTCTTTGAGTATTGTAAAGGTCAGGGAATGCCAAAGTTACTGCTCACTTTAAAGCATAGCAAAGACTAAAATTTTTTATTTCTTTTATATTTGTTGACACATCCAAAGCTCTTAGCTGTAAGCTAACAGGCCAAGCAGCAGGTGAACCTAATATTAAAGTCATTTTCCAAGAATATCAATGAAAATTTGAAAACACTGATATCTACCAGTCCAAACAAGGGGATGTTTACACATAATTTAATTAAAAGAACAATGCAATTCATCTTCCCCAAAGATATGAGATTCTATCCATCGAACTATACACAGGATGGTATAGGAGGTAATAAACTGTATTTGTGTATAGAGGTGCTGAGTTCAATTCCACCCTGGTTCAATTCCATTCTGGTTTCCTCCCACAATCCAAAAACATACATCTGTGTGTGTGACAAAATAGGGAAACTAGATTGTAAACTCTGTGGGGCAGGGTCTGAAGTTAAAAATGAATCTCTTTAAAGTGATGTATAAAATAGAAGCACTATATAAGATTGATTAAATAATAAAATAATATAAGGTAACGTTTAAAACTTATTATGGCCATTTCAGTCAGTCACTCTTACATGTGTGATGATGGGTCAGGATTTATTAACATATTAGGATCCAATATGGCAGTCGTGAGATACTAGCATAAGCAATTTTGTAAGATAGCACTATAGCTCAAAATGTACAGATTTGTTGCTTCATAATATAGTGATGTAGCCTGGCAGTCCCTACACTGTAAGCATATCAGTAATGGTGATTGTACATTAGTTCTCTTTTGAAATAAAAATATTTTATACATATATTTTATTACACATTATGTATATATACATAAGGCTTGAGGATTAAAAGAACTAACCAGGGGAAACTGCACAAATCCACAAAGCATTTCACTAAGTTGTTCTCTTTCTGTAGAATGCCTTTAGAATGTCTTTATGAAACAGGTGGAGATGTCATTGTTTAATTAGTTTAGCGAGCTCTGCAGGAAATCATCCGACTCTCTGTGTGACGGCTATTAAAACTCATGTCATTTAAATGAAATCCCGACTTCAGTGCCCGTTTTCAGTGATTTGTACAGTTTTCCTTGGGCTTTGTTCTGTGTTTATGGCCTAAAAACATTCTGGGGAAGGAGGAGGAGGGGAGGCAGAAATGAACTTTGATGGAAATCAACCGCTCGCTTGTGTTATAAGTTTTATGGAATAGTATATCAGCTCTGCCAGATAATTTGTAGACCGGATTCTTGGCTAAGAGACAACTACAATATTTGCCAAATGCAGTTTGATGCAGTTTGTTTTTTTTTTTTTCAATTCTTCAGCTAATACACTGGCAGTTCTAAAGGAGAATTCTAAAATAAAACTTGATTTTTCTCTGACTGTCTGACACCTTCCTTTTCTATCACATCCAGCAATTCTGTAAACATATCACAGATATATTTCAGGGGATACCGGTTTAACCCATCAGATAGTATGTATTACACTACACATAGAAATGAATCCTCTCAACAAGCCTTCATGTGTATCAAGCCTTCACCTGCAACAAATGTATACAGAACCATATGCAAGCTTTAAGACTACAAACTGGTCCTCTTTAAACAATAGAGACAATAGAGTGACTCAAGCCTACATCTGCAAAAAAAAAAACAGTCTACTAACAAAATATCAAGCCATGTACAAACTAAGAATTTTCCCTTTTTAAACAAAAAAAAATTAACTCAACCCTATATCTGCAATAACCATACATGAAAGGGTATGGAAACCCATCTATAAAGAAAGCCCCATTTACCTATTGTCCAGCAATAAATCGATTAAGAAACTCCTGATTCACCTCTTAATTCAGCAGAGCTTAATATCCCCCTGTAACTGCTTTCTCCCTCTCAACCAGTTCCCTGCTGTGTGTAGCCACACCACCTCCTTTCCCTGACTTTCCCTCTCCACAGCAGACTGTGGACGAACAGCTTTGATCTGCACTTGCTCAGAGTTAGGAACAGGCTTTATATAAGGAGAAAGAAAAGGCCAAGGGATTGTATAGAAGAACATGCTCTCTGAATAGTGAGTGATGTCACTCAGGAGGTGGGGCTTATCAGCACTATGCAGCAAGAGCCTGTACACAGAATGGCTGTGGGAGCAGGGCTATTTAAACAAAATACTGATCCCAAAATCGTTTTTACATTTTAATGTTTAACTTGGCTTTCTCTATGTCTACATGTCAAATATAAATAATGTTTTATTCAAACTTTCATATCCTTTAAAGGGCAGCACACACATAAAGATCAGCGGTATAAAAATAGAAGTTGTCTTTGTATTCCTTGGACCCCTCATTTATCATAGTGGCAAGATAAAGTATCAGTTATCACCGGCATTTGTGGCCATGATAAAAACTGATCCAATGAGAACGTGTAATGATTTATCATTACCTCCAACTGAGCTGATCAAAACCATTGTTTTCTCGATTGCATCCTGTGACTGGATGTGCCCTAACAAGCAGACAAATGAATCCATTCAAGCTGTTTTGCTGGAGAATACCAGAAGAGTGTATCAACCCATACATGTCCATAAAAGGCATGATAACTAAGCAGAATTGAGTTTATTTTTGACACATGATGGAAAAGCAGATGCTATTCAGCGGTAAAAGCAAACACTGAAGACCAAAGACCACTTGGCTGGTCACTATCAAAGAAAATGAAAATCAAGCAATTGAAAACAGTTGGGTTGAACAGGGAAGCATAGAGGGAATTGGCCTACAGAGTATCCAAAAGAATTGGTACTGGAAAGTTCAACTAAAGTTACAGTCTGGCTGGCACTCTCTAAATTAGCCCTTTGAGTCAGACAGAAGGCTTGAATGGTGGCCAGCTGAACTCTTTGTTTCAACACTAAAATGAAGAGCACAGTACCATTAATACACCCATTGTTTGTGTCATGTCTATGGCACAGCCTCTGACTGAGCATGTGTAAGCCATTCTGTGCATATCAACACAGCTTACACATCAGTGTCAGGTCCTAATCTCCATGCTGTCTTTACTACTGAAGTTCCAGTGAAAATCTGAGCACTTTAGCAGTCTTAAGATAAGCAGGATTGATTACTAAAAAAAGCAGTTCAGCTACTCAAAGGCTGGTTGGCATTTAGCATGCCATCCAGCTTGCGATTTCAGCTACTCTTTAATCCATGTATAACATTATCATTATTCATTAGCAATCTTTTATTTTTTTCGGTCAATAACTATTAATTCTTAAAGAAGTGAACTTCAGTAAGTGTGAAAGTGAAATGCCGTAAAATGCTGCAAAACCAAATATACAGCTAGCACAAAGCTGAATTTGTCATTTGACATTTTTCATAGGACATATTTATAAAAGTGTGAATTGTCCTGTAGGTGTGTTGAATCTGGGACAAATCCCCACTTCTCCCACTTTCTGTAAAGATCTTTATTTTCTTCGATGTAATGAACTGTCTCACTTTTCAATAAATTTGCCACATAATATCCTGTTGCATTAACAGTAGTTGATCAAAGAACAGCAGGTAATTTTACTATGTTATCTTGAGCTATCTTTGCCCATAGTGTATTATACAGAATTACAGATAAAATAATGTTTTCCTTTGACTGGGCGCTAAATGCAATGACACGTTTATCAAATCATTCATCTTATCATTATTCTACTTTTTTTTTCGAATATGCACACATTATTCATTATTGTTAAACACAAGTATCACAGGATCAGATAAACAATCACGTAAGTAACAGTTTACGCATGTACTGATATTTTTAAAGCGAATCCTTAAAATCCAGAAAGCAAATAATCCAAAGCCAATATGACAATCCTGTCATGAGAGAACAGAAAAATTACTGCGGGACTAAAATTAAAGGGGAACTACTACCAGCCGGAACTTCCATTGCGGCAAGTGGGATATACATGAATTAAATGACATCTTGCGGCCAAAGTTCATATAAAGAGTAGATCTCATGCTTTAGATTCCTATCAGAAGCTGGATTCTACTAAAGGACCAAAAAATCCATTTAGATCACTATTCCATAGAACTAGTAAAAAAAGTAGTAAAAACATGAAATAGAATTTCTAATTTGTATTATTTTCAGTTAGTCCTTCCTCTTTGAAGTCGTCTTATCTGTTAAGTAAACAGAACCCCACTTATTCCTTTTTTTTTTTTTTTTGCTGCAATTAGCAGAGAGGGAGACAGCACAAACCAATAAAAATCAGTACATTTCATTGTAAGATTAACCACCATGCCAATTTTATATTTTGCTGGTGTTACTGGTCCTTTAAACTGATAATATCATCGTACAGAGCATACGTAGCTTTGCAGAATAGGGCTAAAAAATGAACAGGTTAGTTGGGGGAATAGAACAGGAAAAGATTAGCAGATTTATTATTCTAGAAATCCAAAAAAAGAGGTTCTTGGGATTTGCTCTGTCAGTAAGACACACTTAGTACAACCTTCCATGGATTACCGTGTAACTGCGAATGTGAATGCTCGACTGGTATTCTGCAGAGATTTGCTTTAAGTAGTCCTTACAGACATATTTACCTTTAAACATGCAATGCAACATTTTCAGAGACTAAAAAAATAACAGATTAACTCACTATTAAACGAGTCAACCTAAACTGTGATCAGTGACACTTACAGAAGATGTTATAGATGCAGAATACTAGATTAAAAGCTTTACCAACCCCACCGACACTGAAATAACCTACGTTTCATTTTAGCAATTTGTAATTATGTTGCTAAATTTCGTGATGATGTCACAATCTCCTTACAGAGCAGTTTCCATGGGTAAATCATGATGAATTCACTCCAAGTAAATCCGGCGTCCAAATCGGCTGGGCATCTCTGGTGCATTGGTTTGTAAATTCTCCACAAGCCTCCAGAGAAGGTAGCTTAGTGGATGACGTTCATGCGCCACCTACTTTCTGTGACAAATCCTCATGGTATTTTACAAGTCATTAAATCTGTGCGTCTCAGACATATACTATAAGTTCTATGAAGCTTGTGAGAAGTAAAAGATAATAAAAGACTGGAACATGATTGGCAACATTGTGTAAGCGGTTTCCTACGCTATGATAAAACTCTGAATTTACAATGTTTTTTTTTATTTTACTGTAACATTATAGAATCAACCAATTACAGAGAAACTAAGATTTGGCTACAGGTGATTATTAATGGGGAAGGGGAAATAATTTACGATCACCTCTTTTGCTTTACTGTTGACCCCTGCTTCTAGATAAAGCTGATTTTCTTTTTCTGTCTCTCAGTGCTGCAATCTTCTTCACTTCCTGCTTCCTCTTCACTTCCTTCTTCCTCTTCACTTCCTGCTTCCTCTTCACTTCCTGCTTCCTCTTCACTTCCTGCTTCCTCTTCAACATGGTTGATTTTTTTCTGCACATGATCAAACTGCTTCTGAGTATGAACAGAAGAAAAAAAGATACCAGCGATGTTGAAGAAGAGGTGTGAACCAGAAGAGGATTGTGATACTGGAAGTTAAGAAATGAAGATTGGATTTATTTTGAAGCAGGAGGCAGCGCTAGAGCAAAGGAGGTGATCAGTAGGTATTTATATATGCCACAAGACTGGAGATTATTAATGAAAGGCCAAATTGTCATGTAAAGGTGATAAATGTTTCTACAAAGGAGAGACAGTAGTGTGGTAAATTTACAAACCTTGGTTCACACTGGCGTTTTTATGTGCGGTGTATAATATACCAAACATAAAAACAAAATATGCTGCCAGTGCAAACCTATGGTCTTATCTGGTTCCAGACACACTAGCGTATGATGTGCATATGCTCTGTCCAGAACGCTGGCCATCGCATTTTGTTCTGACATATTACGCCGTGCACAAAATGTGGCCATATAGGAAGAGCCGTGAAATGCTGAGGAAGTGTTAACACTGTCGTTGGTAAGTACAATAGAAAAATAAGCCGGAGCATTTGTTTTTTTTTTTCACAATAGTGTATTATGTGCTGCACATATTATGCTAGGGTGAACCTATGTTATTAACTACATCCATAGTGCAAGTGTTCACTATTTTTAATGATAGTTTGTATCTACCTGAATGACTCTCAGCTGGATCCAGAGATGATATCTTTGTTTCTTTTGTCCATGGGCTCTAAGACAATCCCCTTGCTGCATCTCTTTATATGGTTACTAAGTGTAGCTCTACATCAAATATCACAACTAGGGGGTTCCCTGAAGGGGCTTCTCCAGTATTCTCTGAGTACATTTGATACAAAAGAATGTATCAAATGAGGCAAACATTTGGCGAGTTCTAGTAATCCATAGAAACCAATTAGCAGTTAGCATTCACTGGAAGCTGGAATAATGAAAGTCAAACCCCTTACAATACAAAACATTACATTTAACACAACAGAAAAACAATTGCACCACTATAGATGGGTCAGGAAAGGGCAAAATCATATGGGTTGAGGAAATGGGGGTCTTTATGGAACAAATAGAAGTTGGGCTATAGGTAGTCTACCTTTTAACCTGAAGATCATTAGTCATACTACAACCGTTAGTTTTTTTAAAAAGGAAGCTATTCATGACTTTTTCAGCAAGACTTTAACAATGCTTAGATGCTTTGTAATATGTATTTCAGGTTAAAACTTGCCTGAACTGATTAAACTGTTTTATACGTTGACTGTGACTCTACTGCAAATAACATCTGATAATTGTTGTCTGAAGTGCCAACTCTGCTTGGTACATTAGCCCCCTTACTGTGTGAATTATGTGTCATTCTTACCAGTCAGTCTGGCACAGCCATTCTTTGCCATTAGCAGCAAATGTAAACAATATTTTTCTTTGATCAGAATGTATTTCAAGAGTCTGTTTACAAACACATAAATAATCCTTGTCCTTTTTACACAGGAAATACAAAAAACACAAAAAAAAAGGATTTAACTGTTGCATCATAACCTTCATGACCACAAAAATTTAATGAATTCCTTTAAAGACCACTTATTTAAGCACAAAGCACGCACATGCATACAGTATGTAAAATACAAAGTCACAAAAACTGTTTGAGAACGTGCTGTTCTCGACAGGCATGGTTACATCTTAGGTGACCCATTAACCAATCAGAGTAATGTAAAAAAGCAGACAATAGAACAAAAGGGGCAAGGATCAGTTTTTTTTGCATTAAATGAATTATCAGAAGAAATTGATGATGTCATCAACAAGTCAACACAAGACTTCTTGTTATGGTGGAAATAATGACCTTATCTCTTACCTGAGTCACAAGTGGCTCCAACAGACTCTCCACTGTCAGGGTCCTGATCTCTAAGCTCTTGGGATCCCATTTCAGGATGACTGGAGATGTTGCGGAAGTCATGTTCCTGAAATAAATATGATAAAAAGGTTAAAATGTAATCATTCTAAATCCTAGAATTAAACTTTTATTAGTGGGAGAAAGTGCTTTGACAAAAGTGAAAAATAAAATAACCAGTTTATAGAGAAAGTATTCTTGTTATGGCATTATAGGTGTCAGACCCCTTTAAAGAAACATTTCCTTCACCTCCCTTCTAGTAATGTTGTTTCCTAAATGGAGTAGTTTACCTTAGATGTATCCTACTGGGAATGGTCATGTGACAGGGTTACTTCTCATGAAATAAGACAGGGATTTGGAGTTAGAATGGGTCAGTTCTGAGATAATCACATGGGAGAGAAGATACAATATATAGTTTAGAATTATCAGTTGGAATCTACTGTATACTCCCCACTATGTCTCTCAGTAATCACTCATTAGTAATAAACAAAGATCTTTCTATAGTTTCCAAAACACTCCAGGAACACATAGCAAAGGCAGACATCACTCCAAGGTCTGCCAGAAATGCATAGTCCGTTATAGCAATGGCAGACACCACCCCAAGGTCTACCAGGAATGCATAGTCCGTTATAGCAAAGGCAGACACCACCCTAAGGTCTACCAGGAATGCATAGTCCGCTATAGCAAAGGCAGACACCACCCCATGGTCTACCAAGAATGCACAGTCCGTTATAGCAAAGGCAGACACCACCCCAACATCTACCAGGAATGCATAGTCCATGATAGCAAAGGCAAACACCACCCCAAGGTTGACCAGGAATGCATAGTCCGTTATAGCAAAGGCAGACACCACCCCAACGTCTACCAGGAATGCACAGTCCGTTATAGCAAAGGCAGACACCACCCCAAGGTTGACCAGGAATGCATAGTCCATTATAGCAAAGGCAGACACCACCCCAACATCTACCAGGAATGCATAGTCCGTTATAGCAAAGGCAGATACCACCCCAATGTCTACCAGGAATGCATAGTCCATTATAGCAAAGGCAGACACCACCCCAACGTCTACCAGGAATGCATAGTCCATTAAAGAAAAGGCAGACACCACCCCAAGGTTGACCAGGAATGCATAGTCCGTTATAGCAAAGGCAAACACCAACCCAAGGTATACCAGGAATGCATAGTCCATTATAGCAAAGGCAAACACCACCCCAAGGTCTACCAGGAATGTAGTTTAAGGTCATACACATCAAGGTTATACCCTGGCTGATCAGCTATCCAGAAGGGAAGCACAAATAAGCCCAAAAAGAGTAAGGGGGGAATTCAGCAAGCTCCGAAGTGAGGCTCGTTGTGTTCGCCTCACTTTGGAACAACTGAGATGCGCATGCTGATGTCCTGCACACGGACATCAGCACTTGCATTAAAGGGATTCCCCTCCCGGCGAGAGCACTCGAGTCTCCTCGCTGGGAGGGGAATCCCTTTAATGCGCATGCTGATGTCCACGTGCAGGACATCAGCATGCGCATTTCAGTTTTTCCGAAGTGAGGAGAACACTACGCGCCTCACTTCGGAGCTTGCTGAATTCTCCCCTAAGAATGATTGTACAGATGTCTAGTATTTTAAATAGGCATGCAGGTGAATTACAGCTATGATGATGCTATTTAATATATGCTTTAATGACTCCAAGCTCTATGGAAAAAAAAGTCTAAAAACATTAATTTGCAGAGAATTCCTGGTACCCAGGTATTGTTTTCCTGAGGGAGTAATGCTGTTGCCAGTGACATTTGTAGGATATACTAAAAAGACACCAGCTTCTTTCTCAGCAAGGCCCAGAGTTAGCCATGCATTGCATTCTCTACCCATAATTCAACCTGCTAGCAAAACAGTGTATAGGAGCTAGACTATTGATAACCATCTTCTAATTGGTTGCTATGGGTTAGCAGACCTCACCAAACAATTACCTTGTTAAATTAGTTAGATTCCCATGAATATATCAAATGCAACATTCATTCTGTGTTAAACAGAAAACATATGTGTATAAAGATGAAACAAGTTATTTCCAACAGAGTGAGCCTTAATTATATCGAATCTGATAGTCATCACTAAAACAGCTTCATCAAATCCATTCACCAGCTATCCTAACCCCTGCATTGATTTGAACGGTTGACTGCATAGGGGCAGTAGTGCTTTGCAACATAATTAATATTTATGCAAGCTTCAGTTCAGAATAAAACCTTTGAGCTTGTTAAAGTGTAACTCAAAATACTCTTTGATTTCTTAAGAGTCCTCCTGACTCCCGAAAGCAATTTTTAAGTCTGTTATATGTTAAGGGAGGGATACTTAATAAAATGTAAATTGCTGCATCTGGTCATAACCAATGGCACTAATTTAATCTTATAATGGGGAATATTTTTATTTCATATTTTGATGCAGTCGTTTACAGTGCCTTAAATCTTACTTTGCATATAAACTTGTAAAGTTAATACAATGAAATATTCTTCCCTCGCAGTTTAAGGCACAGAAATATCATCCTATATTCATGAGCAGCACTACAAAAAAATAATGATACAAGGTTTTGATTTATAAAACCATCCAAATATTTGATGACACATTATTCCCAGAGGATTATTATACTTGCAGAGAACCAGTTACACTTCTTTGGATTCTATAAAGACATAACATTCTCTGGGACTCTGGAAGTCATAGAGACAACCCAAGGTCATAAAAAGGTTTTAATTGTGCTAGTAAACAATGAATTGTGTTTTAGTAAGGCAGAATTGTGTTAAAAATATCGATTTACTTCCTCTAGTTTGGGATGAATTTGCTTACAGCTTCATTTTTTAACTAAATGTACAAGCTATATTTTAAGAGAGTCAGACGCACAGGGGGTTATTTTCTAAAGTCCGAATTCGACTGTCGAATTCCCAAACAGTGGATTCCCATAGCAAATCTGCGACTGTGACAATTCTCCCATTTTAAAGTCACCACTCTGACAATTTTAAAGTTGTGGGTGTGACAATATTTCCATAGTAAAGTCGTGATTGCAACAATAGTCTCATTATAAAGATGCAACTGAGACAGTAGCAGTCTATTGCGACTGTATCTGGCGAATTCACACCTATACGCATCAATTCGTACTTTAGAGAAAACCCCCCACAGATCGGAGATTCTCCATCCGAAAACCATTTGATTTCACCAAATCAGTCTATAAAGAGTGTCCAAGCAAAATCCACAGCAGGTTTCCCATAACATACCCAGATAATGTGCAGTTTGTTCATCAGGCATACCCAATTACTGTGCAGTTTGAATCATCATACATACCCAAATACTGTGCAGTTTGAATTATCAAACATACCCAAACACTGTGCAGTTTGACCCATTAGACCAGGGATGACTAACCTATGACACGCTTGTCAGAGGTGACACTCTGAGACTGTTTTGCTGACACACGTCTTGGCGCTGTTCGTGTCGCACTCATGTCGTCATGTGCAAACCCGTGACCACAACATTTTCCTATACCATTATTGCTACAATTTTCCCATGTTAAAACTGCGATAATTTACCGTTGTAATTCCGTGACACTTCTCCATTGTAAATTCGTGACAATTATTTCCTATAATAAAGTCACGACTGCGACATAATTTTGACAGGCAGAGATGAAAAAGTTAGCCATCATTGCATTAGATTTACCCAAATTCTCTACAGCTTGCAAATCTGACCTTTGTAGTACAATAAAGCAGAAGACAGTGGACAAGGTGAGTGTGCAGTGAGTAAGCACAATGACAGTCAGCACATCACTTAGTTACTTTGAATCCTTTTAGAATCTGCCCATTGGCGCCTGCTAACAGATCTCTCCATGTGCACGTTGCAATGATTCTATTAGCCTATAATGTGTAGAAGTAACTGCTGCTTTCCAGCAAGTTTGGGTTTACTAAGTGGAAGTGGATTGACCTCTAGCTTTTCAATAAATAAAAAAATAGGCTAAAATTACTAGTTGTATATATAGTGTCATTATCTTATTTGCTCCAGTTAATAATACAAAACTTATTTTCACAATAAAGATATGACTGTACATCAGGGAATGAGTTCATTAACAAAGTGGCAAAGATATTGCACACACAGAAAGCGACAAACTCGCGAATTTGTGTACATTAAGATTTTAATTAGATTTATGAACTTCCTTTTTTTTTTGTGTTTATTAAGCATAACTTTTTAATTGGTTTTTTCCCATTGCCATAAGGCATTTTATTAGCGAGGTGAAGAAAACGTGCTGAGGAAGTCAGAAAGCAATTATTTCGAGAAGAGCGCCTGTCCACCTGGAACGCGGCGAGAAAAAAAAAGGCTGAACTTATCTGGGCTAAATTTATTTTTTTTTCTCAAATTAAATATCTTTGCGTGAACTTTCTTCCTCTCTCTACTGGAATCCTCTGTCACTTGGCAACGCTATAACGACAGCATTGTACATTTTAAAGAGAAGTAGAATGATTACTCTCTGACCAACTGTCCGTAATGAATCAACTGTACCAAGCAGTGAAAGACAAGGTGGAATCACAGCTGTCTGCTATTTAACTAGAAGGGTGAGGTGCCAGGCCAAACATGACAATTTTATTTCTTATTGTCTACTTTCCACAGGACGGTATCAAATGCAAGGTCGGTTTTTTTGTGTGCCACCAAGATCGTCCTCACACCTCTTCTTTATTTTTAGCCTCAATGATAAAAAAAAAAAAGTTAGCATCAACAGAATTTAAAGGCAACAATCCCTTAGAAAGTATTATTTAACTAGTGACAAAATATATTGATGGGGCACATTTATCAAAGAGTAAGTTGCTTGTAGATGTGGGATTTTGCAACAATCAGATACTTCGCCAACTTCATATGTTCAACAAAGATAGTTATTTCTTTGTCTCTCAATTCATGAAGTAACGTTGATTGCGTAATTTTGCTTCATGGCTATTGCTTGTAAATTCAAGGGCAGTTAGGGTAGTCATCGTGGAATAAAGTGACAATTCTTTAAGGTGAATTAGACTTCGCCAAATGAAAGTGACAAATTAGGGGGGCTTATGGTAAGGTTTCTAAAAATAAAATAAACCTTAACAATGTGGTGACAAAAGAGGTTATTGGCTAAATTCACCAGCTAGAGACGGTCGCAATAGACTGCTACTGTCGCGACTTCGTTATGGGAATATTGTTGTGGTAGCCACTTTAATATGGGAATATTGTTGCAGTCACGACTTTAAAATTGTCACGGTCGTGGATTGGCTATGGGAATCTGCTGTTTGAGAATTCCACTGTCGAATTCTCACTAATTCTAATCTCCCAATAACCCCAGAGGTTCCAACATGAGCTAAGAATGTGAATGGAGTTTTATAAGAAGTTGACAGGATTTTAGAACACCTTCCGTTGTTATATTTAGATCTTCAGAGTACAGAAAATACATCGAAGTGATTTTTCAAAACCCTGTGTGACTGTTCACATTGGTAATGTACAGATAAATGATCAAACCTTTTAAAAAAATAGAGCTTTAGTTGATAGAATTATTGCCTCTCTGTCACAAGCAGGGCTTCCATATTGCTCTTGAGCTGGCGGCGTTTGATTGCCAGAAAGTTCTGGGTATTAATATGACCAATCGCTTTTGGGTTTTCCTCCAATCCAGAGCCTCTGATGCCACGGATGACCTCAGTGGCAGCAAATTCAAATAGGAAAGTTCTCTATTGTCCAGCCTCATTTCTGTAGTCTAATGTGCTATGCAGAGCTCGTCATTGATTCTGCACTGCCTCAACTGCTTTGTCTGCATTGCCAGAGGCCTCCTTTGCCTACAGTCTCTATTACAGCCCTTTCAAGTGTCAGCTCTGCAGCTTAGCCTTCTAGAATACCTTCAAGTGTTTCTCAGCATTATCTCTGCCTTGCTGCCGTGAGTGTTGGATCACACTGCTGCGGGTCATTGTGCTTAAAGGTACATTACACACTCCTTGTGATCCTGTGAATATTATAGTTCAGCAGTTTCTGTGAATCTGCCAGTGTGCCCATAGTGTTTCAGCCAGCTGCCCCCACTGGTGGGTTAACCCAAAGGACACAGCCTGGGAGTCACAATGCCTAGGTCTGCACAAAGGAATGGATTCCCTCATCGAAAATGCAAACAGCGTTGGCACATTGTCATCCACACAATGTCCCGCTAACTTTATCAAGTGATGAATTAATTTCTTTCTATGTCACTCCATCCCTAGTTCATGTAGTCATTTGGTCACAGTCTTTATTATCACTTTGGAATGAACAGTCGCCTTATGCTATAGTGTAACCCTGTCATCATCAACCCGCTTACATCGCCACTTTCATCTGGAGAAGTTAAAGTGGCGAATTATGAACAGCACTCCTCGCCAAATCTGCCTCTTCAACTGAAGTCCAAATTAGACGCACATTCACCACATTGCACAGTTTGATGTACAGTATATGGGAATGTGAGAAAATGGCAAATAGACGTGAATTTGAACCTTTACGTGACTGCACTTTCATGAATAAGCCCCTTTAGTCTCTAAGCACCCAGCTTTCTGCTATTTCTGAAACCTTAACTCACAAAAAAACAAAATCCCAAGTTCAAAGGAAAGTGCTTCTTTCTTTCTACCAGATTCAGAACAAGCATTGCTGACAATTCACACAGTGGGAGATTCAGCAAAGGCTGCCCTTAATTCATCTCGTCACTACCTGTAAGTGACATCTGGGCACAGGTAGAGGGGGGTGAGGGTTTATAGTGCACAGGAGGATGAATGAAAAGCAATAATGACAAGTCTAGTTATAGGAAAAGAACTAAAACCCCTTCAGGGACAAAAGAAGGGGGCGGGGGAATCAGACTTCTATAGAAATTATAATGACATACAAAACTAACAGATTATAACCATTAAACCTAAACATTGTCTAGGTTAGGAAAGCACTTATGTGGTCATAGAACTCCTCACTAAATAACAGAGTGGACTACATTATCCCATAAAAATATGAGTATTGCAGTACTTGGTTGATACCTTTTTTTTAGTGGACTAACAGTCAGTTTAGATAGACAAGCTTTCAAGAGGTCCGTCCTCCCTTTATCAAGTCTCAGGCAATACTCAATTTAGAAATTATGAGTTACAAAGCCATAAAAACAGGCAAAAATACATTATACTAAAATAAACTAATGGAGCATAAAGCAATCGGGTGTAGTAAATACTGCAAGGAGTAGATTAGAGCTGACAAGTTATGTTGGGGTGTTGGTGGGGGGGGGGGGGTTATTGTGCATTACAGAGAAGATCACAGTTTTAAACAAACAGAAATAAATACATATTTTACCATTATATAAAGTTATGATAGAGAGATAGCAATAGTCATTTTTATTGCACCTGTGGACTAACATGACCACTCTATCCTACCTTATATATTTTTTATATATATATATATATATATATATATATATATCTTTCCCTCTAGAAATAGATACTTTTTATATAAAATATAACTTTTTTTATAAATGTCTCAGTAACTTCATAACAAAACAAACAGTTCTGAACAATGTGATTTCTGCAGAAAATAAACACTTTTCATTGCCCCAAACAACCAAAACTGATTTATCCTCCCAGTTTCCTAACGGGGGCCGGCGGCAGAATCCTTTACAACAGAAAGACTTGCTGAGCAAACAGCAACAACTGTTACAGGAAAATGTGCTGACCTTATTCTGTCTACTACACAGGGAGAGAATGCTGTCAACATTCTCCCCACTACACAAACAATGAGGGCCTTATTGACTAAAGGCTGAATAGTCATGTATAGCTCTGAATTCCCATTTTATTGCCACTTCCCCATGTCTGCTTATTGATCAAGTTCTTTGATGTGGAAAATCCACTTCTAATTTGAGCAACTACGTAATTTGCAAACTTACAGAGAACTTCACACCACTTTGCATGCACAGACACAGGTACTTCTACTATTGACCAAGCGGTGGAGCCTAGCTCATGAAATACCAGTACCTTACTGTTGTACAGTGTTCATAATGGCCCACTTACATCATCATAAAGTGCTCCAGACTAGCCTCGGCCTCAGCAACAGGGTCTTCCTGTACAGACTGGGGGTAATTAGCCCTTTATATGTGTGTAACAATAAAGAGAAGACTCCGTGGATGCTGTGTTCCTTTACAAGGTTAGACCAGGTGTGGCAAACTCAAATGGGCCAAAATTAAAGCCATGAGCCAACTTTGACATTTATTGAAAAAATATCTACAATTGAGGAAGTTTTTCCTTCTCACTAGATATAACGATGAACCGTTACAAACAGGTCTGTCCTTTACGTTAGTGAAGAGATATTCTGATGCCCACTTTTCTATAAAGCTTCTGTTTTCCACTCTTTCGTTTGCCCATTTGTGGGAGGGGAGACATTCTTTTTACCAATGGGAAATCTTTTTAGACTGTGAGTAAGTGACAAGGTCAACTCCATAGGGAACAATGATTAACGCTAGTGTCAGGAAGGAGGACACTTTTGGTCGATCAAATTGTCTTAGAAAAGCTTAGTAAATAGGAGAAAACAGCAATATCGTTACATGTAGGCTGCTACTCCTACTACCCCCCTTAGTAACAAAAATAGTAATTTTTCCACTAATGTACCAAAACAGACATTTCCTCTGTGATGCACTAATATCATTCAACTCTTATTGGTAAATGTTGTAATGCGTCAAGATACTTCTAGTGATTTCAATCATACATGTTATTAAAACATTATAAGATAGCACCACAGGATTTTCTCTAACACAATGACAAATAAGAGAAGTACAACCCATTGTACCCCATCGCTATACAACTTACATTGCATCATGGGAATTGTAGCTATTAAACCCATTCTGCTTCTGAAAGATGGTAACAAAGCATCACAACAGGGAAAAGAGCAAGTTATCCCATAGATGAGTGCATTCAGTCCAACAGGCACTTGACCTATTTGCCAAAATTTTCTCACAGTTCTCTAAATTGCGCCAGACATTTATATCTGTGCCAGGCATTTATATCTGCGCCAGGCATTTATATCTGCGCCAGGCATTTATATCTGCGCCACTTCGCGTCCGTTCACTGCAAATTTGTGACAAATTAATTCTTCACCCTCTGTAACGGGAGAATTGTGGGGCATAAGGCAGGGCTCTTGGGAGTTATGTCTTTAATTCCAAATATTATACTGGTGACATTTTACTCAAAAGACTTTAAAAAGAGCAGCAATTAAATGTCAGCATAAGCCAGGAATTGCCTGCCTTTGAAATGAACGTAAAAAGGGATTTTTTCGCCATGCGCGCCACTAGTCAACGGATTCAGTTACAGTGATCAAAACGCTACAAAATGGTCACGTTGGTCCTTTCTTATGATAATTCATGGATACTGACAGTATGTAACTGTTAATGTAGAAAGACATAGCTATGGTAACATGTCTCCTTTCAAAAGACCCATGTGAAGACGATGACACCACTCTTCAATGTGAGTATTTTTGATGAATTTACTACCCTTCGCCACTGCTGTTATTTCCCTGAATTCATTAACTAGTGACTATGCACATCTGACTACACAATGAGCAAATCGACACGAACTGCAGTGAATTCATTAACTAGTGACTATGCACATCTGACTACACTACACAATGAGCAAACCGACACAAACTGCAGTGAATTCATTTAGGCATGAAAATTAATTCTTTAAAAGAACAGTAACACCTAGAACTAAATATGACTGAAATGCATTTATAGTTAATATTTACTCTGTCTGGGCTTCCAAACATTTTAAATTCTGTCCAAAAGTATGACTTTTAGCTTTTTTTGGATTTAAACATTGGGCTTTAGGGCACTTTTCCTCAATATGTGTAATCTAAAGAGCCATAGAAAACAATGGGACTGGATGAATCTGCCCAACATGGCTGCTATCGGTAAAGACAAAAACAGACAGAAAGCAATAAAATTCATGAATTTAGCTTCAAAGGTAACAAAGCATTGCATTTGAATAACATATGGGGGGAATTCATGAAGCTCCGAAGTGAGGCGAACACTACGAGCCTCACTTTGGAGCTTCATGAATTCCCCCCATAATCTTTGAAAAAGCAGAAAAAAGGAGTTGATTTTCTCTTCTCTTTTACACTAAAAAAAAACAAAAAAACCCAAGGTTAATAGTATTATGGGTATTGTGTAGTCTTTATGAAAGAGTATAGTTGTGAGCATTTCTAGCAGCGGCACTACGCCAGAGCGGAAACTTGTAGAGATGTGGGGAAATAGGATCTAAGATGTAAACATGCATTTCCATTTTGTTATATAAAGCAGCAATGCGTCAGCCATAAAAATAACATAAACTTATTAAAGGCCTGCTTGAAATTTCTACATACTGGAAATTTGCCTATAACCTTGTGCTTAATTATTTTACTCAGTGAATTTTCATGTCGTTATAAGCCACAATAAGGGGTACATTATAACTCTGTTCCCTGTAACTGACTTATTTTGTTGCCAGCAAATTATAAGACAAGGGGTTATGCTCTAAAGTCCGAATTCGACTGTCGAATTCACAGTGCATTCCCATAGCAAATCCGCGACTGCGACAATTCTCCCATTGTAAAGTCGCGACTGCGACAATATTCTCATTATAAAGACACGACTATGACAATAGAAGTCTATTATGACCGTCTTTAGCTGGCGAATTCACACCTTTACACGGCTATTCAAACTTTAGAGAATTACCCCCAAAAAGTAGATACCTACCCAACGGGAAAGCAAGTCACTTTACTGCCCTGTCTACTTGACCCACCTAGTGGCACCAATAAGACCACTGCACTAAAGGAGTTCATACTCTTCAGTAGGAAGCTGACAATACACAAATCGTTACATCATGTCAATAAGCTACCTCTGCTCTTTATATAAAAGTACCACAGTTAAGGAGAAGTCCTACAGAAACACACAAAAAGGCCACTAGCAAAAGTGGACCTGGCAGTTGTGATTTACCCCCAAATGTCAATTGCTAGATTAGTGTTGTCTGACATTTTTCACGTAGAGAGACAATTACACAATTTGCCACAAATGTGCAGGTCAATTGGATTCATGTCGATATTTATTGGTGACTTCAAGGCCTTTATCTGTTTTATGTGATTAGCGTCTGTATATATCGGTTCCAATGTAGCCAAAGCAGTTCTTCATCGTATTCTCAAGAGTGCAGATGGCTCGTGATAGTTTCCATTAACAAAATGCAGTTTTACCTTTACTATTATTTCTTGTAGGAAGGGAAAACTTACGTCCTTCCAAGAATCAGCCAGAATAATTCAAGCAGCAGTTAGAATATGTCTTGCTAGTATGCTTTCTGATTTGAAGCTTAGTTGTTTCATTTCATTCCCTAGCAAGAAATACTGTGGCGTAGGTGGGATCTGTTTCTCAGATATCTTAGATAACATACTGTATCTGCTACATTTTGGCAATTCGGGAGGGTGTAGAGTACCATCTAAAGATGATCTTGTAGGCCCTCTCTTTCGTTATAGCACATATTGAGGTTTTGTTAGCGATCCCCCATATTTTCTTCTAATTTTATTGTGATATAGTGGTTTCTATGTCAGTATGACATTTTGTCATGTATGGTTGGAGAAAATGAGTAAGTACTGTTAGTATCATCTGATGTAGTTTTGAAATCGTATGTGTCGGCAGTGATTTGCTGCTAAAGACTTTTCCAAATGAGGTTAGTTTTCTGAGGGGTTTGAATTGAAGAAATTTGGAGACAAAACTATGAATTTGTAGATATTGGTAAAAATATTTATTTTCTATTAGAAATTTTTGGTTAACTTCTGTGAAGGTAAGAAAATTGTTTTTATCTATTTGTTGGCCTATGACTTGTGTTGGGTTCCTTTGTCTTTCCAATGTGAGAAGTTTTTAAATTTATTAAAGAATAGTGAGAGATGATATGATGCCAGTGAGTTGGATCATATTAAAATGACAATGTCTTACAATAAAGTCTATGGAGTCTGTGGGAGCATAAAAATCTCTAAGGTAGCTTAAAATATCCTTTGGAGAACTTCATCTGGCCTTTTGATCTCCAGTTGGAAAAGCTCTGCGCTACGAGGATTATGGTTAGATATTGTTACAGTGGCGCTGTAACAGAATAAACTGAATGAGTAGCACATGATATTCTGAGTTAAGTTCAGAATGACCCAGCCCAGTCCATATAGGAAGCCATTAGGTAACAGCCATTGGGTGCACTATTAGAGGGTTCCCTATATGTGAAACACAACAATGGTAGTTGTAACCAGAATCCAGTGGGAGAATATCCACGTGTTTAACTGAGCTGACAGTGTTATACGAGCACCAGGTACATAATACTTGAAATGTTGCACTTTATGCCACCGTATTAAAGAATAAACCATGCTGTATGTGTATTTATGGGTTTGAAGAATCCCTGGCACCCAGAGTAATTGTTTTGCACCAGTAAGCTACTAATTACTTATATGAAACCGACCTATAATTTCTGTTTGAGTGTTGATCTGAAACATGAAAGCCTAAGAAGTGGGCAGGAACTGCTACAAATCCACCCTAATCCTCAGGCATGTGTGGGATAGCAAAAAAAGCATTACCCAGTAATAATCAATGCATCTCTCCCATGGATATTGGATGGATGTTGAGAGGTGTAGTTCAACCACCTCTACAATGCTGCTGTTCCTGTTTGCGGTGCTGCCATTGTCATTAGTCTAAAAATACACTCGATATCCAATGTGAGAGCTGTCGGTTTATGAGGAGTACTATATGTATTTGAGCCAATGTAGAATAAACACTTGTATGCTAATTACAGATCCTATATTACTATGCTACATAAGCATTAGCTGAACAGCTGAAAATAGGGTTTTTGTCTCAAGAATTATCAACCAGTCCAGATGTGTATGAGAGAGGGGGGTAGAGTAAATGCATCTGTTTTTCTTGCATTGCATAAATTAAAGTTCTTTGTTATGTGTTACTAAAATCAGAATATATAAATATAATTACTGCACTACCTTTTTTTCTTTTTTTAGAATAAATTATCGAGTAACTGCATCAGGTTCTAGAGAATCATCCTTTCTTTATGAATACTATTATTTTTTTTTCCAAAAAATATTGAAGATGCAGACATGAGATTTTGTAAACAAAGTGCAGAGAAAAGTTCTTGTTTAAGAGAAGGGAATGATCTCATAAAAGGAAACTTACTTTCGTCACTACTCTGTGTTAGGAGTAAGAATCATCCTATTGTAAGGGCACTTGTAAAAGCATATCAGATACATTATAACGGGCTGATTGCTATATAATAGAATATTGTTCCTTCCAGTGTTAATTAAAATTGTATCAATTTGATGTATTAAAATCAAAGGTGACACGGACACGTGGAATCTTTTCACCTCTCTAGAAAGCGAAATTTATTAAACTCGGAAAAGCTGTTTTGGCTTTTCAGAGAACACTCTGAAGTTTCTTGCGTTAAGTATCGCGAGATTTGCTTCAATCAATACTTGCCGAGATAAACTTTTTCTATTGAATTTATCTATGGAAAGGGTAGCCATACTGTATAGATACCTTTCCATAGATATATTCAATAGAAAAAGTTTATCATGGAAAGTATTGATCGAAGCAAATCTCGCGATACTTACCGTGAGAAACTTCAGAGTGTTCTCCTGAATTATTAAATTTGGAAAAGCGAAAACGGCTTTTCCAAGTTTAATAAATTGCTAATTATCTCTTAAAGTTCTGTAAAGCGGTTCTGTGAGCTAAATAATCAGACCTGATTACTGTCATGTACTGTCTGTTCTGATAGCGGAATAATGGGTTAACGCCTACCTCAACCAAGCGAACAATTTTCAGAGATAAAAAAGGTCTTAAAGGGCTTAATAAATATCGGTATTGGTGATATAGATATTTTTGATCTAATTAAAGGTATATCAATATACCAGGAGAAAACATTTGTAATTTTTATAAATAAATTATTGAGCTGAGATCCCTGCAGCAACACAGAGTTGTATATATAGCTGTATATAAATAGTTTCTCAGACAAAGAGAAGAACACTGAAAAAGTCTCTGTGCAAACTGAAATTGTAGAAGATGTCACTGTAATTTTTATTTTTAAAGTGTCCCCTGAATATTGGAAAGTATGATTATACATGTTGTAGAACTAAGCGGGACTTCAACTCTCAGATTTCCCAGAGTTGGATTAAAAATAACTGGAACACAACTCTCCCCACACTAGCGATTATAGACAACATATATTGTTTGTTATGGATAAAGCTCAGAGCAGCTGTGCTATGCATTCTGTGAGATATGTCATTTGAACTACTTGAAGTGAACAGAAGCAAACACAAACAGAAAAGAATTCAAAGTGAAGCCAACTCTCCCTCCCGTTTTGGAATCTGCAATTTTTTATTCAATAGATACAGCGTTAGAACTCAAAAATGGGATGGTTCACAACTACAGTGATTTATCTACCCTACACCTTATTGCCTCTTACAATGACTGATGTCTACAACCAACTGGGAACTGGTCTATGTCTACTTGTCAGCATCTCATCAGAAAGTTTCCTGATGCCCATTTATCCATCTGTACACAGTAATCACAATCCCTGGGTCTTTTCTGAGATTAGGGGCATAACATCAGCACACAACCAATCAGGCCACTATCCGGGGATGCCAGAAATATCTTCTGGTAAGTAGTTTATTATTTATCAGAATGTCTCCAAGATTTTGGAGCCCTACATAAGTGTGGTTAAGAATAATGATCAAATATGGGTGACAGGTGAGCAAGTGCAATATTTATATGCATTACACTTGAATGTCTTTAGTAATCCAAACAGTGCAAAAAGTGCCTTTATATACATATGTCTTGAGATATCATAATGTGGGTATTAGCACTGACTGCCCCTTTAAATTAGCAGAAGATATTAGAACACGGGGTGGAGCTTGCCATGTATAATGCTGTCATGATAGTAACCCCAAGTCTGGCACAAATGCCCTTTTGGGATTGGATCAAAACTCAACAAAGAAAAAGTAGCACAGAACTAACTTAGTCAATGATATCACAACAGCCTGAACATAAGTAAGGCAGCTGGAAAACAGAGAGGTCCCAAAACAATCCAGAGGTCAAGACAGAAGGTAAATCAGGAACAAGGTGAAATAGAGCCAATAATCAGAAAACCGATCGTCAACCAGGCTAAGGTCAGTACACAGTAAATCAATGAGAAATAAGAAGACCAGCTTAGGCAAACAGAGGAGAAAGTGACCTCATATTTTTAGGTCTGGTAACAAGCGATCAGAAAGAACTCATGCAAAAGGAACTGCAAGTGTACAACCACAGTTTCAGAACCAGCCCACTGGACAGCGTTCATAGAAAACAGCTTCACAACTCAGGAACTCAAATAGGCTGATGGTATAAATGCTGTCTGGAATGTAGTCGGTTTCCTGGTCCAGTCAGGATCAGAAGCCGAGCCAGCACCACTATGGGTACTTGTGATCAGGGCGAGACTGAAGGGTAGGAAGCCACCTAGGGGGCTGATGGAGGGGGGATGGGGGGTTCTATCTTGATGTTTTCCCCCCTCCTTTTCCCTGTCCCTGCTGACCTCTTCCTTGCTATGTTTGTAATAGCACTTAGCGCCACAGCGATCCTCCCCCCCACCCCAGCACTGCCTTTCAATTCCTGTGATCTGCTCACAGAAAGTTAAAGGCAGCATTGGGGAGAGGCCATTAATCCTTGTCCCAGCACTGTTCATGACAAAGTACAGCAAATTCATGCCATTTTATCTGGATGTGTTCCTAAGTTAAAAAATAAAAATCCCCAACATTGCTACATTATTTCACTAGAGTCGGCTCATCACACAACTTTACACTTTTTGGTTAGAACTAAGGTCTTGTGTTCTACAAAACACCTATATCCATCTTTACAGAAAATTGCTTAGAACTGTGGGTAAAAAAAAAAAAAATGAATCTTAGCACTGAAACCTACAAGTAAAATTTTGGAAATGGCAGTTGCGACTTTATTATGGGAAAATTGTCACAATCCTAACATTAAAAATTTGTCGCAACTTTACAATGGAGAAATTGTTGCAGATTTACTATGGGAATCTGCTGTTTGCGAATTCGACAGTTGAATTCGCACCTTAGTGAATAACCCCCCCAATGTGAAACAAAAAATGATGACGTCTTAAAACACAGTCTTAATAAAAAAAGTTAATAAAACCTTTATAAAATATTAAAGAAGCTGCGCTTTTAGCAATCCGACTCTTATTATTTCCACTAAATAAATAGCAATAAAGGAAATAGTTCTACTTAATAAATACAAAAAAAAAAAAAGGTTGGGGGGGGGCTTTAAGTGCTTTGGAGGCGGGACCTTAAATAAAAATTTTTCATGACTACAATATACATTATGTAGCCATTATTTGACCAGCTATACAAACAGCAGATTGCCACTAAACACACAAAATGAGGTAGAAGGTTTATACTTACACTGGGAATACTTTGGAGGAGATTGTAAAGTGGGTGATAATAGCTCGTTACGGTATACGTATAATCTGGAGGCTGAGTCATCAGGCATGGAGCTGCGAGTTATTTTAGTCAGTCTAATTATTCATGCCAATAGCTAAAACATCTTAACCATATCCAACTAATGTACAAACACAATGGATCTAGAGCTCTAAGTGTTAAAGGACCAGTAACATTATTGAACAAAAAAAAAAAAAAAAAAAGGAATTGATTCTGTTTGTACAGACTGAGATCCAAAATGTGATATGGTAGAGCGGTGGTGCCTTGCGACAGTCTTGTTTTTTAACCCTGTGTTAATGGTTATTGCGGCTTACGATAATAACTAGATCAATTGTAATCAGAATCGTTTATCGTGTACTTGTTATTATCAGTGAACCCTACAGCCCTCCACCATTTTGTATGCTCATTCTTGTTAGGTTTAATTTACCCATAAGTCATTTCCTTCAACTTTCCAACGACGCCCGACTTGGACTTCCCAAGTCCTTTTAGCCAATATTTTTCAAAACAAAACAACCACCGACCAATTTTTTTTTTCCTGATATTTTATTGTCCAGTGCCATCATTTCTGGAAAATAATAATAAGGTGGAAGCTGTTTTACAAACATAAAGTGGATTGTGGATTAAAAGCAAGGGATTTCCAATTGAACAAAGTACTTCAAATACTTCATACATACACTGCTATATATTCATACATACACTGCTATACATTCATACATACACTGTTATACATTCATACATACATAC
>WMED01001191.1:0-12757 GCA_019650415.1 Pipa parva
GTTTTCATTATACATATTGTATCACAGGGGCGCTATACTCATTTGTTTAGAATTGTCAATAGCTTTTACAGATCTGTCACTGGAGGAAAGGTTTGTTTTTGTTTCTCTGTAATTTAGCCTAGTCCAATCCTGTCTATCCTTGTAGCCACATCTTCTGTCCATTGCCCAATTAACATTGGAATTGATTCTCAGCCTGTCAGAAGCACTCATGTTTGATTGCTGTTCTAAATACACTTCTCAATTCACCTGTCATCAATATGTGTCTACAGTGTCTCCAACAATAAGAATCAATTTTCAGCCTATCTGCCCAACTGCAGCATGTGCCTCCCTATATAAAGCTGCAATATCATTGTCAGGCTTAAGTGCTGGGGTCCACCAGGAAACAAGACTTCAGTTGTCCACTAAACAATTTGACTTTCTTCTATTCTAGCAATTTCTTAGTCTTCAAAGCCCTGCCTGCTTCAGGAAAATGCAGTTTCAAACTCCAGGAAGGCTCACTGAGGCCTGGCCCCTTCAATAGTTTTCCCTGTGTCCTTGTGGGTTAATCCGACATTGTGCTATGTTCAGTCTGGCCTTGCCTGGGCAAGGAGTGTACTGCTCCTGTATATGTCTACAAGAAGGTATTAACACTTTATTTAAGAGCTGTAATCCTGCTTTCTGACCCTGTTTCTGCTCTGCAGAGTTTCCAGCTTCACTACTGGTAGCAAATCTCCAGTTGTGACCCCAAACTTGTGTCCTACAGTGGTTCCAGCTACCTGCCTGGTGTTTATGCATACATTATTGTGCTACTTGTTTCCTGATTCTAGTTCTGCTGTTCAAGATCCTACTATCAGTTACTTCCATATCTACAGCTAACAAGGAAGGGCTCTCCTAGGGGCTGTCACCTTAGAGCACCTGGCAGCAGCAGGCTAGATTAAAGATTACAGTCAAGAGATTGGAGTCTAAATAAAAAATTCTTTGCTGGTCAGTGGGCTTGATAAAATATCTACACCATCAAAATCTAAAAGATCTCAAGATAAAATTAGTTGTCTATATGCTGTGACAAGTAGAATATTGGTGCTAATAATGGTACAAATATCATTAGATTGTTAATTCAAGCTTTCGAGACTTTTTAGGTCTCTTTGTCAGGCTAACATGGTGCAACACTCTGGGGGTTATCCTTTAAAGTCTGAATTCAACTGTCAAGTTCTCAAACTGCAGATTCCCATAGCAAATCCACAACTGCAACAATTCTCTCATTTTAAAAGATGTGGCTGCAGCAATATTTCCATAGTAAAGTCGCGACTGCAACAATATTCTCATTATAAAGACATGACTGTGACAGTAGCAGTCTATTGCGACTATCTTTAGCTGGCAAATTTACACCTTTACGTGACAATTCGGACTTTAGAGAATAACCGCCTCTGTTGCTTCCATATGCAATGGAAGCACTTTGTCCTTTATCCTTTTCACTTCCTGTTGTATTTTACTCAGTATAGTACATCAATGACAATTTATATAATTTACTTTCAGCAAAATAAATCTTTATGACAAAATGAATATTTGTTTAGGCTCTTAATTTTAGAAATAGTGTTAAGGCAAAAATTGGGTATTTCTTTATATACCGTATCCCTTATTCATTCACTAAGATGCCAAGAAATAATATAAAAGTGACATATGCAGGATTAAGCAATCAATCTTAAATCAAATATAGGCAAAGAACAACCTAATAATGTTATATGCTCTATGCTCTCAAAGCCATTTTCAACAACATGGCTTAAGTGAGTTAGTGAATTTGTGTAACAAAAAATATTGTTACCAAACCCAAATTACATCTCAATCAATGTTAAAAGGCATTTGACATTTCCGTTTGATTTATGTATTAACCTTTACATCTAATAGTCTAACATTTACTTTTTTGCCAGCTCTTTATAACCCAGTAACCTGAAAGCTCATTGCAGGCAGCAGACTAAATTAATTGTGTTTTCTCCAGGCATGATCAGACCCGCTGTATCCCTTGAACCCTTTGAATAACTTGGATAGTTGGATGCTGTATTATAAATGGAGAAAAGTCCCATATAGACATTATTCAGGACTCGTGTGGTACGTACATGTGCAGAGAATTTACAGCCAAATACATTCCTTGTAAAAGTAAAGAAGATAGAAAAAGGCCTTTCATGTAACATTCTAAACAGGATAGGGTTAACTGTGACTTAAAGAAGAGGTCACGCTTTTATTTTTCTATGTCCCATTATGACATCATACATCATCTGTCTTTTTCTCCTTTCATACTATAAGGTGTTGTTCATGTGCATAAAATAACTATATATATGACAAACTTTTATTACTTAAAAACCCTTTTTTTTATATAGTGTGAATAGCAATTTTTTGTCCCCCACAAAATCCAAAGCATTCTATTACTATCTGATATTTTTACCTAGATTTTGTACATATCTGTACAAAAATAGAAAGGGGGAATGGGGGACACTTATCGTATCTGCACACTTCCATAGTAATGCTAAAAATAGAGGTAGATCAACACTAAGGGGATAATTCAGCAAAGTGTGAACTCACCTCGCCATCCTTCGATTCACCTCGGCAAAATGGTTACGCGCTGGCTTCTGTCCTACACGTGGACATCACCAAGCGCTTTAAAGGTATTCCAGAATCGGCGAGACAACTCAAGTGGTTGAGAGGTGAGGGGAATCTCGAGGATTCCACTCCAGTACCTTTAAAGCGTTCGGTGATGTCTGTGTGGAGGAGAGAAGCGAGCGCGTAACCATTTTGCCAAGGTGAATCGAAGGATCGCGAGGTGAGTTCGCACTTTGCTGAATTACCCCCTATAGTGGTGTGTTTATCAAAGGAATAAAATGCCCATTTTTTTATTTTCAATTTGTTTCAATGAACATTTTTTCTATGACCAACCAGTTACTGAAAATTAAACACTAAGTTGTTAAATAGAAAAGAAAGGACCTTTTCCACTAAGCATTTTCAGTGTGTTTTCAATTATTGCTGCTGGTTTTAACACAATGTTGAATGCATTTTGCCCCCTAATAAGTACAGCCTATAGAAACACATGCTGAAGAGTTTCACTGCTGTAATTGAATTTTTTTAAAGTGTCGCCTTTTGAAGAATTCTGAAAAAAAAAAAAAAAACATTATTTTTAGTGCAAAGAAGACATTTACCGGACCTGATTATCATCATTATTATTATTATGTTTAATTCATATAGTGTAAATGTATTCAACAGTACTGTGTAATTAAGGGTATGACCTCCAGAAGTAATTATATAATTACAGGTACAAAATAACAGACAGAAACAGCAAAAACAATACATTTCCCAATACAGCTATCAATGCAAATTAGAAGACACATGATGCACAGACTGTTTGATTTCAGCATATTTTGTGCACAAAATAGGGACACTACAGGGGTTATTCACTAAGTAGCGAATTCGACTGGTGAATTCGCACACAGCGGATATCCATAGTAAATCCACTAAAATTTCCAAATTGTAAAGTTGAGACAATTTTTTAAAGTTAAGATTGCAACAATTTTCCCATAATAAAGTCGCGACTGCGACAATATTCTCATTATAAAGATACGACTGCGACAGTAGCAGCCTATTGCGACTGTCTTTACTTGGCAAATTCGTACCTATATGCAACAATTTGGACTTTAGTGAATAACCCCCTTTATGTATGTACAATACTCAGCTTAATTATCAACCTCCATTATCTTCTGAAATGTGACAAATACACAACCAACTCAAAAGCTTACAGTAAATGAGAGCTTGTGGACTTCTTTGCGTCACTTTGCATGTGAATGAATGTGTATCACAGGATGAATTCCCCAAGGTGTACTGCTCTGAATTCACTTTTCTCGATCAAAGTGATAAAGTAGGGGGTTGATAGCAGGGCTCCGGTTTGGTGTAAGGCAACTGTACACTCAAAAGACCAAGAAAATATAGGGACAAAATGACAACACCAATTACAAATTATGTCACTTGTTATAACTTATGTAGCTTTAATACTACAACAATAGTGTTGAACAAAGTGTAACAAACCGGTAACAATATCCTTCCTTATAATCAACAATCCTGCCTACTAATAGTATTTGGACATTAATGTAAGGAAATTATAGTTACATTCAGTTATACAGTTATGGTTAGATTCTCTCCTTTAAAAATATTCATGGGAAGATGAAATCACTTCACCTCATTTGATCACAACCACTACTGCATTGAATAGTGTCCGCTGCTGTATTCTTCTTCATCATGTAAGTGGTCTGTTTGATGAATAAGAAGAAATGATTTCACATGTGTCTAAGCATAGTGATGTGAAAGGATTGTCATATTCAGACTTTGTGAATTACACTGATCTCACTGGAAAGAATGACTGGAACATAGGTTGATTCACCTAAGGTCTTGAAACTTGGCTTTGATGGCTAAGGACATGTGCACTGATTGCTGATTATTTTCTTTGAAGATGATTTGTGACCAGACATATTTATGAACAGTTGACTTTATAACTCTATTGGTCCTGGTGACTTGGCCTTGTTACATGATGTGTGACACCATGCCTGACTTCTAATTGTGTTTTTTGCACTTTGTTATTTGCCTTTGTTATTGAATGCTTGGCTTTGTTAACTGGGCACCAGGTGAAAATAATAATAAACTGAGCATAAATGGCAAAAAATTATCTTTTTATATTAAATCTTATTCACAGATGAAACCAGCGATACCAGTGAAAAGAAGTAGATTTGAATTGCAGTTTTTTTTTTTAATCTTTTTCATTATCCAAGATGATTCCTTTAATGAAAACCCATTTAGTTAAACAAAAATAGTAGTGATAATAATGAGTGGAAATAGGAAAAGATTTCATTTCACAATTTCAGGGCCAGGGTTCCCAAATTTCTCATATTTCCCTATGAGCCAGGCAGTAGTCTTGCAATTCTGGAAATGCACAATATTGAACCAGTTATATCATGATATTCCTGGAGGTGGAGTATACAGAAATAACTAGTTACAGTACTGAGAGAAGAGCTGTCTAAAACTCTGTGTGACATACCTACAGCATTAGCATACATTTACAGTTGCTTTGCCCCAGTCTAATTGATTTGTAAATACCAATAACTAACCAACTGTTTAGGCTAAACAGCAACAGCCCAAAGAATGGCTCCAGTTAAAAGCTAAGTGGATAGTAACAACCCAGTTATAGGAAAAGTGAATAGCAACAACCTTTGTTGAAAACAAACACAAGCTGTCCTGTTAAAAGCCAAGGGAGCAACAGCAACCCAGTTACAAGTCAAGTACACAGCTACAATACCAGCTAACAGCAACAAAATAGTTATAAGCCATGTGATGCTTTCATTTTAAAGCCAAGTGTTTAGCACCTTACCAAAAAAGTGAAGTTCAATTACAAATTCCAGTAAGTAGCAACAAACTAGTGAACTCTGCCCCCCCCCCCCACTCCATATCTTTCTATGTCTGCAAGTTATACAATAGGTATTGGAGTAATGAATCAAATGCGCTTTTGAATAATCACACCATTTTTGAAGAATGCCATCTCCTTTCCACTCTTTTTTCCCCCATTGGGACAGAGGGGAGGATAAATGTTATGGAAGTAGTAAACATTATATCTGGTGCCATAAAGTTAATAGTAGGAGTTAGTGTGCAATTGTAATTACTTCCCAACAACTAGGCTGTCAAGTGATCCAAGGAGATTTTGTACTTGGAAGTCAAGGGGTGTACATGACTGTTGAAGAACATGCATCCCTTGTTATGTTTTCCTAGTGATAACTAATAAATCATATACGAGATCTCATTAACCTTCCTCACCTAATTAAAATCTTCCTCTGTGTTCATTAATTAATTAATACTTTCTGTAGAAAATGAGATTTCTAATTGCAGGATGTGCAGGAGCAACATTAAAGGAGATGAAAGAAAACGTGTTCTAAGGTTAGAGGATGACAGTAATTAAATCTATCACAAACATTGCCATCGTATAATAAATGTTAACAACACTGATGTTAGGATATTACACAACCCTTGCACTGTGAATAAGCATCATGATGTCATGGCAATATTTGTGATAGAAGTTTATATATATGTATAATGATGAGATCATGATTTGCAGATTTTACATAGATATTAAAATGCGCTCCAAGGCAATGATTAGTCAATGGTCAAAATTAGTAATGAATTTTTTTAATAGGGATGCAAAATACGTGGTTAAAGAAAGACTTTGTTATTATTATTATTATTATTATTATTATTATTAATAATAATGTTTGTGATAATTGTATTTGAAATGACAACTAAGGTTAATTTTCATAATGTAGTTTCTTAGTAACAATGTAAGAATATTTATAATAATAATAAAGTTATACGTTCTTGTCACAGTATTTCTCAGAATGTATTACAATTTACTCCTGTAAGTCCAGTCTTTTGACCCTGCATGGTCTGTTTGTTCACAGTCAAATCTGACTTTGTTTTATGTCTGTTCAATGTGCTGCAGAGACACTGACAATTCTAATCAGCACAGTTTGCGATAAACTTCAAAATGGATGAGTTCCACTAATGTACCTATTTATGTAGTGGGTACAGCTCGACCCCAGCTACATGTTATGATATGTAGCAATATTTATGTATGTTAGTCAATGAATGTATTTATGATTTAAATGTATAATTTGTCAAAAAAGTACAGTCCAATAAACCCCATACTGTCTATGTATTTGCAGCGTGATCATGAAAACTTTCATGTGTTGGAAGCTAAAGAACCGTGAATACTTGTAGCTGCATGAAATTCTATTTACTTGGGTAGAAAGAGGCAGTTTAGGAACCATGCTGTTGATAATTGATCACAGTAGGTTTGAGAGGAAAGTAACCTGTTCAAAAATAACAGGCTTGGAAAGAAATCTCATATCTTTTTAGTTACAAGCGTTGCAAGTGAATGTGACTTGTAATCACATAGATATATTTATAATATTCTAGGTTTGTATAGAAAAAAAATTCGAAATAATTTGTTTATTATGTTGATTATATCAACCCATCTCCAGTCTTTTTCTAATTCCATGAAAAAGTTTTGGACTAAGACATCCTGGGCCCACCAACGAAGATGATCCATACATAGGGCCCACTTATTTTTGCACTGCTCTGGTGAGCAAGTCTAACCCAGCCATACTCTTATTTATAAATTATACTGTATATGATTAAATCCTTTGAATTTACAAATCATCTGTATGTTTACTGTAATTAAACCTACCTATCCTCTCAGGATATCCTTTCTTATCTCACAACTATTTGTGAATGGTTTTCGGCAGAAAGGAACCTGTCATTTTCTCACCCTGCTGGCAAAATTTACTATGAAAAATGAACGGGGTCAAAAAAAAAGGTCAAAAACAATTTTTTTTCCACTTTTTCATCCATTTATTTTTTTTTACCAAAAACTGGGTGAGAAGATCAAAAAGTATGTCGTCAACCTTTTTGACCCGATTTTTTTGTTTTAGCCTGATTTTTTTGTTGAAAAATGGGCAAAAAACAGGGTAGGGGGGTTGAAAAGTTCAATAAAAAAAACCTTTTTTAAACTTATCACCCTTTTTCACCCAATTTTTGGGCCAAAAATGGCCCAAAACATCAAAAGAACTGTTTTCAAACTTTAGTCCTAGAAGTCAGTTTTCCACCAGATGTCAGTTCATGTAATACTTCACTTTTTGTCTGGTTCCACACGATCTCTCAAGGAAAAATGAATTGTGTACTCACCGCTCAATCCCCTTGTATTAAAGTTATAGTTGCCTGGGTGCTCCGGTATGAGAGGACGTCTTGAGCAAACAAAGCATAGAAGGTATATACCAGCACTCCAAGTTAGCGATTAAAAGTTTATATTTATTGGAACCTCATTAAAAACAGATAAAAAACAGTGCACCGCTTTGATTGATTTTACTATCTGTTTTTAATGAGGTTCCAATAAATATAAACTTTTAATCGCTAACTTGGAGTGCTGGTATATACCTTCTATGCTTCCACACGATCTCTGCTTAGAGATTCATTATTCCTCTCTCGGTGTCTGACCACTCACGTGTTCCTCACATTCAAGCACTCAAAAGATTCTGCCACTTCAGCCAAGGGAGTTTGTTAATATCAATCCTTTCCTGAGGATTTGAACTTAAAGCCACTTTCTTAGTGAAGACCCTCCTCATTTATATATTACTGTTTAGCTGATCAACTCATCTCATGAGTCATATCATTACATACAGGAACCTCTTGAGGTCCCATGCTCCACAGTTCTGTGCTAATGACATGATTCTTGTCATTACGGTGCAGGGCTAATGGAATGGGAGCCAAATGGATGGGTTTATGGTTTGTAGTCAAATTCCTGACTTAGCTTCCAAACTGAACTGCTGAAATGGAAGTAGGTGAGAGAAAGAGAATGAGATTCAGTAATAAACTGGTTGTAAACTAAAAAAGGGAATTGAAATAAGTAAATGATACATTTTTTTTAAGCATGACAAAAAGACAGATAAATACTTGTAGATGACAAAACTGTTCCTTCAAGTAGTGGCGAGTGAGCTCCAGACTTGTATTATTTCCTGGGGCTATATCAGTTTCTGGCTCACAAGGGAATGTCATGGCTGTTATTATGTGTAAATATTACAGTGAACAATATTGTGCTAAAAAAAAAAATAGAACTGCTGCTCTGCTTTTTACTACTTCCCGGTTCCCATTTACTGTTACATGGCACTGTTGTTCCAGTACGTCTCATAGAGAGCCATTTCCTACAGCATGGTCCTGCTCCTAGTTCTGTTGTCAATGATGTATTTCATTAATTAAAAGCTAGTCTAGATAATTGGAAGGGGAATAGGGTTTATTTTTTCTTTTAACATTCACAAAAAAATATAAACCTTAACAGCCTTATTTACCTGAATCTTTGTATTTTATATATAAGTGGCTGTACTGTTGTTCAATGACTATAGTGACAAATATCTCTCTAAAGTGGTTATTGACTAAAATGATAATTCGACTGTTGAATTCTCAAACAGCGGATTCCCATAGCAAATCTGCGACCACGACAATTTTCCCATAGTAAAGTCGCGACCTTGACAATCTTTAAAGTTGAGACTGTGACCGTATTTCAATAGTAAAGTCACGACCGCGACAATATTCTCATTATAAAACGCGACTGACAGTAGCAATCTTTTGCGACTGTCTTTAGCTGATGAATTCACACCTTTATGCAACAATTCGGACTTTAGCCAATAACCCCCTAAGCCTCCAGTAAACAATATTTTCTGTGGCCAAATGATGCTGTTAATGGTAATACATTAGCTTGTATTTGCTGAGCAATAATATATGAATAACTCTCCTCTTCTCAGACATAGTAATACCTTGTTTTGTTAACCATGCCTATGTTTTATTTTCAGAATCAATAACAGGCCATTATAATTTTCCTTCATCTTACTGTATTTCTATTTTTATTAAGCCATTGATAAACATGTTAGTGGCATTTTCTATCCATGATTTAATTTACAAGTGGGATAGACTCTGGGGGGTAATGAGGTAGGCCAATGGTAATGGTATTTTGGAAAGGGCTGCATGTGCATGGATTATATTTACACATTCCTTTCATTTTCTCTATCTTTTTCTTTTTTTTGGTATATAAAATGTGAGCCAGTATAATAGAACTTATTTCACATAGGATAGTATGAATAGAACTTTCCAGTCCAAAGTGTATGATCTTGTATTGTACTGGAAGTATTTTGCACCTTCTGCATTTTACTCTTTTCTGTAAGAAGATATAAACATAGAATAATCACTTGTGTAGGAGCTTTATATTACTGTACTGATGCTTCCGGGAACAGAAACCATTCTTAACAACATATGGTGAAGTTGTTTTAGTTAATGCCATGCAGTATTAAAAAAATAGTAAATGTCAACTCTGTCCAAACCAGTGATGTGAAAAATAAGTCCATTACTGTGGGTCAAAGAGTGTAGTGATCATAGACTTAGTGTGCTCATTACATGAAAAATCAAACTGATGCATTACATTATATGGGGTGTGAGGATTGTTTCGTTGCTTTTTTTTCCCAAGGATTGTAGTGCCGTAGAACAAAAATGGCCAGAAATAAAGGCCCCCGGGAGGATTTATTAAAACCTGATCTTGCAACCCTACTGCCTTAATGAAAATAAACAAACCAGCAAAGCTTGACGTGGAAATATAACATTTTTCTTATTTAAAAGCTACATAAACAAAAAGCAATTTAACTTGATAATCAGTTTCTAAAGGTTCAACACAAATATACAATCCTTGAGTGTACTTAAAGTGACAGTTTATTCACCAACAGTTAAACTGTCTAATTAGCACTGTTAGATATATTGATATAAATATATATATATTATTTACTTATTTTCAGTGGAATTTCATTTCTATTGACTTTTTTAAAGAAGCCCCTCCTCTCTCATCTATCTCTTCTTTTGGTTGAATTTGGAACATCTAAGAAGAATGTCTTACTACTTTCCCCCAAATTACTGAAGAGCAACATACTTACCCAGATAGCATTATTACAAAAGGCACTGGCTGGCATAAAAGCATCTCTGACTCCAAAGTCACATTGATTTAATGGTAGAGGGGTCCATTGGTAACAATTCATAATGTGATATATTATATAGCTGCCCGTAAGCTTATTTTTAATATTATTTGCACCCTGCATACTAATACTGCACAACTATGTCCTTTGTTGTTTTTTTTTACAGATTTATCCATTAATATTTCCTTAAAACGCATGTCTCTCTGCTAGGGTTAGTTTTGGTTTAGATATCAGGCATTTGTTCACCTTAAAATGAACCATGTTTACAAATATATTTAGACATGACCTAGTCATATCAGGGATAGATGTGCTGTTTTATTTATTGTGTATAATTGTGAGATATTAGATTTAGTATATGCAATCTGATTTAAAAGAAACAGTCAAGTAGTCAACATATATTTGCCCATCTAATTGCCACTGTTATATAACTTATTATTGAAATATAAGTATGTACTTATTTTTAGTGCTTTTTTAATTTATAGCCACTTACAAATGCTCCACCTTTCTCTTCTACTTCCCCTTCAAATGATTAGTGTGGATATTAAAGGGGGTAATGTAGCAAAGTCCGAAGTCACCTCGCAATCATTCAATTCACCTCGCCAAAATTGTTGCGAGCTCGTTTCTGTCCTACAGGTGGACATCAGTGAATGCCTTAAAGCTACTGGAGTCGAATCCTCGAGATTTGCCTCACCTTGCGACCACTCGAGTTGCCTCGCCGAGACTGGAATAGCTTTAAAGCATTCGCTGATGGCCGCCTGTAGGACAGAAGTGAGCTCACAACAATTTTTGCGAGGTGAATCGAATGATCGCGAGGTGACTTCAGACTTTGCTGAATTACCCCTAAAAGTAACCTCGGACTTCCATGCCCTGTAGCCTCAATCTTTTATATGGACGTGGAACCCCTTGGTGTCTATTAATATTCTTATAAATTAGAGAATGGAGTACATTATCCTCTCTCTTTCTCTCTCTCTCTCTCTCTCACTCTCTCTCTCTCTCTCTCTCTCCATATATATATATATATATACACAGGGGTTAGACAAAAAAACTGAAACACCTGTCATTTTAGTGTGGGAGGTTTCATGGCTAAATTGGACAAGCCTGGTGGCCAATCTTCATTAATTGCACATTGCACCAATAAGAGCAGAATGTGAAGGTTCAATTAGCAGGGTAAGAGCACAGTTTTGTTCAAAGTATTGCAATGCACACAACATTATGGGTGACATACCAGAGTTCAAAAGAAGACAAATTGTTGGTGCACGTCTTACTGGCGAATCTGTGACCAAGACAGCAAGTCTTTGTAATGTATCAATACCCACTGTATTCAGGGTAATGTCAGCATACCAATAAGAAGGACAAAACACATCCAACAGAATTAACTGTGGATGCAAGAGGAAGCTGTCTGAAAGGGATGTTCAGGTGCTTACCCGGGTTGTATCCAAACAACATAAAACCACAGCTGTCCAAATCATGGCATAATTAAATGTGCACCTCAACTCTCCTGTTTCCACCAGAACTCTCCATCGGGAGCTCCAAAAGGTCAATAGACACGGTTGGGCTGCTATAGCCAAACCTTTGTTCACTCATGCCAAACGTTGGTTTCAACAGTGCAAGAAGCGCAAATCTTGGGCTGTGGACAATGTGAAACATGTATTGTTCTCTGAACACCTTTACTGTTTTCCCCACATTCAGGAGAGTTACGGTGTGGAGAAGCCCCAAAGAAGTGTACCACCCAGACTGTTGCATGCCCAGAGTGATGGTTTGGGCCGCCATATCATGGCATTCCTTTGTCCCAATACTTGTTCTAGATGGGCACGTCACTGCTAAGGACTACCGAACCATTCTGGAGGACCATGTGCATCCAATGGTTCAAAAATTGTATACTGAAGGCTGTGCCATGTATCAGGATGACAATGCACCAATACACACAGCAAAACTGGTGAAAGATTGGTTTTATGAACATGAAAGTGAAGTTGAACATCTCCCATGGCCTGCACAGTCACCAGATCTAAATATTATTGAGCCACTTTGGGGTGTTTTGGAGGAGTGAGTCAGGAAACGTTTTCCTCCACCAGCATCATATAGTGACCTGGCCACTGTCCTGCAAGAAGAATGGCTTAAAATCCCTCTGACCACCATGCAGGACTTGTATATGTCATTCCCAAGATGAAATGATGCTGTATTGGCCACAAAAGGAG
>WMED01001191.1:12899-28776 GCA_019650415.1 Pipa parva
GTGTGTGTGTGTGTGTGTGTGTGTGTGTGTGTGTGTGTTTGTGTATTTATCCGCTTTATCAGTATTTTTGCATATAATTATATACAATGGCAAAACCATGTCTAAAATTTTTCACATTAATTCAGAGTATGCTTTGTAATATTTACTAAAAAAGCCATCAGGCCCAGGTAATTTACTATTTTTAAGATTTGTAATTGCTGCCTCCACTACTGCTAATATCAAGGCATTCAGTTTCTGAAGCTGTTCAGCTGTAAGGCTGGGTAAAGCTATTGTGTTTAGATAAGATTTTATTTGTGTTTTGTTAGGCTGTGTCTCTAATTCCTCATTTTTTTAATTATAAAGACTAAGATACTACTTGGCAAATGTGTTTGCAGAATATATATTTTTTTCAATTTACAAGATACATTTAAGGATAATCAACCCTTACTAAACTGTATGAGAACATTCATTAAAGTCACCTCTGTGAACCATGCCCTCTATAAAAACAGTTGGTCTATAGTCTTGTGCTGTTATTTTGCCATAATGACTTGCAATATCCATACAAATTACAGAAGGGGTCTATTATACACTATATAATTCACAGTATATGGGACATTATTCCTTATACATATTTATTTTTAATCTCATAGCACTCTGTCCACTAACAGTACAGATATAAGTCCTCTAATGGAGATTGTGATCACTACCACATTTATTTTATTGTAAATTACTTTGTTTCTTTGAAAGAAGCATGTTCTGAATTTGTGCCCTTATAATATTCGAAAGAAATCTTTCCAGGTTCACACTGCGATAAATGAATTTATGTTAATTTGACTCTGTGCAGCATATGGCACTTTCTGTAACTTTGCTAATGGAAAGTTGGTGATCCATATCAATCTTAGCCCCTGACGTTTGCTCAGGGGTAATATGATATTAATGTTAATATCAGTGATCGATCAGATGATTTGCAAGAAAGGCATACAAAATTAAATTATAATTGCAATGGGACTGGCCTATTCTGTCTACGACATTTAAATAAGGTCACAAAAGCCTGCACCGGCATTATGTTACACAATATTAAATGCCAGTCAATTGAAGTGTTGGGATGTTCCTTGGAGTCACTGGTATGCAGAACAGCATGACGTTTCAGCACTTTGCAGAGAACTGACATGATTGATATCTTTTCAGAAACCAAATGTCAGAAACAAAATACCAGCACGTACAGGAACAAAATGTATTTTATTCGCATTGCACATATCTAAAATACAAAGCACATGTACAGCTTATAGTTTGAAGGCATTACATTATACTCATTTTGCTTACCCTTTGAAGTCTCCTTTATGAAGTTTTGCTTAAATATGTTTATTATGAATTCACATTAATCTGGCAAATCAGGAATCAAAAATAATAGGAAGATAAATAAGACTCTCTATACAGAATTTCCCATACCTACAGGATTCACTTTACATGTACTGTATAGAGAAGTGAGAATAAGTAAATCTTGTACATTTCAGTTATGCCTCCCCTGATATCTTCACTAGACATATTTTATCTGCAAATGCCCAATAGACCACAATGAAGTATTTATAAAATATTTTGGAAGTGATAAGTCATGAGATTCATTTTTCTTACATGTGGTTCGGATTATTTTATTAAATAACTTACCAAGAATATGGAGACTGTAGTTGAAGCAATGAGAAGGACAATTTATTTATTTTTTTTTATGTAAATCCACTTTACTTATTTAATAGTGTTTACTTAAATACTAAAGGGCGAAATTTACTTTGGGTCTTTCTGAGTTTACCAAGTGAAATCTCGCATTGTTCTTGCAAGATATTTTTTAAAGTTTTTGAGACTGAGTTTTTCGATCTCGATTTTTTCGCATTTTCGATGGAAAGGTAGTCATGCTACTAATGTACACTATGGCTACTTTTCCTTTGAAAAAATTTTTAAAAATTAGAGATTGAAAAACTCAATCTCGAAAAAATCTCTCGAGAACAATGTGAGATTTCACTCGGTAAACTCGGAAAGACCCAGAGTGGTCTTTCAGAATTTAATAAATTCTACCCTCAGCAATAGTTTTTATTAAATAGAAAACAGCTGGAATAGTCAACTGATTAAACTTCAACTATTGTTGCAACTACCAGTATTTATACCAATGAATTCTTATGAGTTGCCCTCAACAAGAAATTATGTTTTTGAACCTTTTTGAGGCCATTCAAGGGAGATTTTCATACAAAAGTATTGAATACATGAACATATTTGTAATTCCATGGAAAAATAATAGTTACAGGTATGCACAGGGTAGCTTAACAATGTAGAGGTAAGTTATCAATGGGTTGCAGGACAAATGTTAGTTTGATTTCATTTTTTGATAGCACAAATGTGGTCAATCCACTGTGTTTTACATTGTGCAAAATAGAGATATTGGGAATAGCTATAGCCCAAATCCTATTCGATTACTTTAAAAGTAACCGTTATAACATCCAATTATCTTCAAACTACTTTAGAAATCATTTAATTATTATCATTCATCATCAAGCTTCTAAAGTCATCCATGTATTGGCCTGATTATTACTAATGATTATAGGATACTTGGAAGATTACTTTAGCAAGCTGCAACTACTAGAATAGTTTTTGCATTTACTCTGGAGTCATCTCATTTAATTATTTCAGCCTCTACACATACTTTAGGATGGTTTCTGATTACATAAACAAAATGACTAAAGGATAAAGATGATTTGGGGAATGTTCCAGGAAGATCACCCCATATGACTTGGTTAATGTTTTGAAACATCACCTCCTTTTTCTTATGAAGTTGAGGTAAATACGATGATAAATGATATGTTTCCTGCTCAGATGCTACATCATTAACTGCACCAAGAACTGTTTTGTACTTTTTCTGAGAATTATTCATCTGGAAAGGTACAAGTTGACTTTTCTGTATGACAGGGTTATTGAAACGAACGAGTACTAAGCGCATTAACATTTTTTACACTAATTTAAGAACATTACATTCCCTGAAAATAAACAATTCTGATCTCAGTCCCTTTTCCCACATTAGGCTGTAACTGTACTAGTCATGCAATTAGATTCAATGTATGGAATTCTATATATTATGGTAAATCATGCAATTTTGCTTGTAAAGAAAAAAACATTGAAAATGTATCAAAGTTGAAAAGGTTTTTTTGAAGGTCTAATGCTGGAGAAACAGTGTTTATTTTATTATGCCGGTATCGTCTATATAAAAATGCTGTTTATGCCATAATAATCACTTTTTTATGCATTTTGTTCAGGAAAAAAGTTATTTTTGATCTGTAAAAATTAGCAAAATATGGGGGATATTGATAAATATCCCCCATATATATATATGTCTAGGTGTAGTAACTGTATTGGCAATAAAATATTATATACTTTTAACCTATTTAAATAAACATTATTAAAACAATCAAACAAGCGTCTGGCAAATGAACACATTAAATGGGTAGTAAACACACAACTGACTGTATGGTAAGTACAGTTACTACTTTAAAATAAGTTATAAAAATATATTACATCTTTATTATCAGAATGGCTAACAACTTGATTATATCTGTTGCAGCTATTTCCATTAACCATATAGCACTGAGACGCTGGCTACCAAAATTATTTGTTCTATTTAGGACTATTGTGCTTTTCTGCTTGTAGTGATCATAAAGAGAAAACCTGTGACAAATATATGCTTAAATCATAACAGCCTAGCTACAATATTAATTTATCCATGACTGTTACCTTTTACAAACTAAATGTAGGGTGGGAGGGGGGTCAGTGTTTAAACAAACTTCTAAGGGCGAAATTTACTAAGGGTGAAACGATCGCCCGAAGTTAATTTCTGACCGCAAGTGCGGTATTTTTACCACACGTGCGGTATTCCGATCGATTTGTGATCGTGCGATCGCAAATCGAGCGCAATTCCGATCATGCGATCGCAAATCGATCTGAATACCACACGTGCGGTCAGAAATTACGATCGGGTGGACTAAATCCGCCCTTAGTAAATTTCACCCCTAATTTTAAGATAATTTATATTACTACAAAAGGAACATCAACAATTAAAAAATAATTGATCTACAACATGTTAATACTTCTGTTCAGATGAAAGTTAAGCTACTTTTAAACAAAACCGTGTACATTCCAAAAATGATATGAAATTCGAAGGAAGACAATGTAAACAGTATGTGTAAAAAAAGATTTTTATGATTCTGGTGGACTTTACTGACAATGTCCTTACATGTAGTCAGAAAAATGCTGTTTTATGCAACTTACAAGAAAGGAAAACAAAATTCTAATTTTCATAAATATTTCTTGAAAGGTACAATAATCCTAGGCTATTTATGAGCCAGTCCCAGGCATGTCTGTAAATGCATATTTAACATATGTTCCCATCGTCATGTCTGGTATTGAATTTTGGAGACCTATATTAGTGATTTAACTATATATAACTATAATTCCCAAACAAATCTGACAAATGTACTATTTTGTTAGCACTAATGATCCCTTAATACAGTGAGTCAATAAGAGAGTGATTTCAAGCTCCAAAATTGATTTAAAAGCCAAAATAATGTCTGTTGTATCTTCAGGACCAACATGGTAATTAATAAGAAGGTTGATAAAGATGTATTGGTGAATTAAAATGGTCATAGGCTCCAGAACTGAAGGTTTAGCTGCTGGGTCTCCACCATATGATATTTGTTATCAAGAAGGCTATACTGAGATCGAAGGACAGGCAGAGGGTCTGGAGCTGACAAAATATAATCAATGCTAAATTTGATTTCATCTGATCTTCCATGGCTGCTGCTCAGTTGGCTCTGTCTGTTGGAGATTGGAAATAAACTGTCTGATTCCATTTGTCTAGCTCTTAATTCAGTTCTTTTTTCATTAACAGACAGAACACGGGCAGAAGAGTTGACAGATACAAATTCCCCAGGTTGTAGTCCTTGCACTTGATTTTGTTTTCTGTCTTTCTGGCTTTTTTTCATGTTTCTCCGTCTCCTTCTCCTTTTATAATTCCCATTTTCAAACAGGTCAAGCATTGATTCACATCCAGATGCAAAAGACCAGTAGTTTCCTTTACCTTTCTCATTGCCTTCTGTTCTTGGAACCTAAAAGTAAATAAAGATACTTCAGCACATTTCAAAGCAGTCTGAATGAATTCCTTCTGAAATACCATTTGTTAAATCTGTCACCTCCTTGTATGCACAAATTCATCCATTGTTCATAGACCAATAGAATTGCAAACAGAATGTGAAAGAGTCTAATAAACATTTTTATTTCTTATGATGAAGTCCTGTATACCATTTTCTACAATACACAGTATATTACCACTTGCAAAATGTAATGACATTGCATACTTATTCAGTAAAAATAAATTGCTTTTGAATATCATTTCTCTTGTAAACACAATTTATAACCTTGTTGCCACTACTCATATACAAACAGCATTTATTAGGAGGCCTTATTAGTACAGTAAATAGATCATTTAGCATTATTACAATTCTTAATCTAAACATTTTCTTCTGCTCAGACAACAATACTGATTTAGAACTTTTGGTTTTTGACTTTACAATAGCATTCTTTAGCTGAAGTTTACACTGAAGTATCAAAAATTACTGCAAAATAAATATAATGAAATGTGACTTTTTTTTATTATATTATATATCCATGTGATAAAAGTTGGGTTGATAGAAATAAAGTCATATAATATGAAACCCCCAGACACATAATGAAAATTGCATGGAGTATTTCTTCACTCAGTTAGCAACAACACTTCAATAAAAACCCATTTATTATAAAACAAATGAGGAACCTTGATCACATGAGTACAAACTCTACAGTATTACTGGGCTATATACATGTGTGTATATATATATACAGTATATATATACAACAAAACACTACATTTCACCCAGCCCACAATCCTTAGGTACATTTGGTGCATAAATAATTATGTATATGTATAAAATGCTATAGCTCACAAGGATTTTCAAAAAAGTAAAATAAGTTTATTACATTATTGACATTTCGGTCCTCAGATGAGACCTTTATCAAGATCGGGTATATATATATCACTTCAGTCACTGCCCTGTGGAGCTTACAATCTAGTTTCTTTATTCAGTCAAACATACATAGTCATAGACTAGGGATTCAATTAATCAATATGATTTGTTTTTGAGTTGTGAGAGGAAACTAGAGTCACCAGAGGAAACATGCAAACTGCATGTAGCTGGAGTCCAAGGTGGAATTGCACTCAGTACCCACTCCTGCAGTGACTGAGCCACCACACCACCCAAATAATAAGACATGATATGTATATGAATGGAAGAATAACAGTTAAGTCTAGTATCAATAGATGGTATAAATCAGAGGTAAGAATTAATTTTCTTATCCTTGTACTCAAATTTTTTTTTTCAAGAAATAGACAACTTACCTTTACAAAACAACTGTTCAGAGACAAATTGTGTCTTATGGAGTTTTGCCAAGCTCTTTGGTTGGATCTGTAGTAAGGAAATTTCTTCATGATAAAATCGTAAATCCCAGACAGGGTCACCTTGCTGTCAGGACTTTGCTGGATGGCCATTGCAATCAAGGCAATATAACTAGACAACAGGAAGTAAAATGCTACATGATCATCATATTTGCATTGGGATTCAGTTAGAAGATCGTTTGACAGGAAGGTACCTGATCTATCTGCATCTCATATGCATGTTACATTTAATCTGCTACTTACTTTACATTAAATTATTTCTGTGCTAATTGCTGAAAGAAGCTTTGGTCATTTAAAACATTCTATTCTTTATCAGTTTATGTGTCTATTGTGGTAATAAAAAAAAGAAAATCTATATTAGTGCACCATATTTGGAATGAAGTTTTCCTTAAATGTACCTCATAGCTAATACCTGTATGCATGCGTAACAGCATCTACTAAAATGTTGACTACTGTCATGTACATCTAACATGGAAATAAAATTGTACAGCAAAATATTTCTTACTCAAGGGGCCCTTGAGAAACAAAGAGAACAGGTAATTTACATTGAGGTTTGGAATTAATAAGTATACTAAATATTTGTTTAAATAGTTTTGAAAACCAAAACAAAGCATGCGCTTATACCAGCACACATGTTCTCACACAATAGCACACAAACATATACATCACTGTTTTTGAGATATTCCTGAAAGTTAAATATAAAATATTAAGTTGACCAATGGTCAGTTTTAAGAAGCACTGATGCAGTTCCCTGTTTCAAACTCTTACAGAATCTTTACTCAAGGTCCTTCACCTAGAAAAAAAAATGAATTTAGCGCATTGTGTAATAAAAGTTGCAATCAATTGTGGGCGCAAAATAAAGTCCGTTTTTAATAGGAGGGTCATTAATTAGGTAATAGTTAAGAAAGATTATTAATACATTACATAAAATAAATCATAAAATACATTTTCAAAGCAATTTATTTTAAACTTTTCAATTCAGCAAATTATTTGATTTGGGAGAGAGTTAACAAAATACTCTTTAAATGAATTGCTTTTACAACATGGTGACATTAAATACTGCATATCTTAAAGCATAGAATCCCTTTAAAATATCTAAGAAGTTAATTCAGTTGTATAGTTCAAGTATTACTGCCAATAATTCAAATAGAACAAAAAACAAACAAACAAAAGGTTAAGTTGTATTTTAAAAGGCAATATTTCATGAATAACGGTAATATCTAAAATGTTATCGTTTGGAACATGTTCCATTAGTAGGGGATACTAAACAGAAAAACTATGTTACTTCTTACCTGTAGGCTGGTCTGTTAAATTTCTTTTCTTCATCTGAGCTGCAGGTTGGATAGTCATCTCCATCATAGTTAAAGCAATTATAGGGATACTGAGTGTGATCAAACATACTGCAGGTTCCTTAACAGCTGCAATACCTCTTTCCCTTGTTGTGTATGGTCCTTGATTTTTACAGCTTCAACAGAGGGAGGAGTGAGATGCTCTGGTGCTTTCAGTCCCAAAGCTGGGCTTCTACTGTTTCCCCCTCCCATTCTCTTGAGTTGAGATTGTTTTGTGAAATTCTTAATTCCCAGACAGTCAGTCTATTTTTGCATTGAATCTGGTTGTGAAGAAGGCAGAACATTGCTGAAGAAACTAGGTTGTTCTGTTATGAACCTTTGAACTCAGGGTGTGCATAGTCATTTGCTTTGGATTTTACTGCCTGGGTGGTCTTGATTCAGGCAATAGATCTGGTGAGGAATGGAGACTATTTTAACTATCTTCATGTAAAACAAGAAATAAAAGGAAACTAAAATGATCTCTACAAAGCTATAACCCAAGAAGATGTTTTTTTTTTTTATTATTGTTAAAGTATAATTAACTATAAAAGTATTAAAGTGTAAAAATGGAATAATATTAACAGATAATAACACGGAATAAGTCTAATGTATTAATTAGTGTATATAAATTGTGTTTCTCTTAATAAAAGGGAAACTGCATTTTCAAAGAAGCTGAAGATATGAAGGGCTACTGTCAAAAATGAAAGGAAAATAGCCAGAGGCTATGAAGCTGTCTGTGTGTGGGCTTTGATCTGCAGGATGAATTAGACTAATGGTCTAGTAACTTGGAATCTAGATTGGTAACAGTACAATAGCATTGTTTGCTCTGTACTGTTCTGTTCTCCGGTATTTCTAGTAGGCCAACAAGATTCTAAGGATGGATAGAAACTCAAGTAGGTGTGTAGGAACTGGCTTCCAGGACCTCAGACTAAGTAAAGTCTATTAGATTACTGTTTGATGTTGGAAGACTAGAGATTTTGATCACTGTATACACAATATGATGATGTTTTTACTACATACACTTACAAATCATATACTGCCCAAACTGGAACTTCTGAAATGCAGAAGGAAAAAGAGGAGAAATAGGTTTTTATACGTATATATATATATATATATATATATATATATATATATATACACATACATACATACATACACAGGTACTGTATGCGTATGTATAAAAAATGCAATACGCTATATATGGGCGAAACTTATTAAACTTGGAAAAGCCCATTTTCGATTTTCCAAGTTTAATATTCGGGCAAACACCTGGAAGTTTCTCGCGGTAAGTATCATGAGATTTGTTGCGATCGATACTTCATAGGAGAGAAACTTTTTCTATTGAATATATTCATGGAAAGGGTAGCCATACTTTACATTAGTGTAGTATAGATTTACATTAGTAACTGGAAGTATCGATCGCAACAAATCTCACGATACTCACAGCGAGAAACTTCCAGGTGTTTGCCTGAATTTCATCTTATGGGAGATATTTATTAAAAGCGATAATATCGATATCGCGATATCAAATGGTTTCTACTGAGATTGCGATATCGATATTACCGATATTGCGATATTGGAAATTTTACCGATATCGTGATATCGAATTTCGGCCAAACCATTGATTTCAATGGCAGCATGGCTGAAAAATTCGATATCGCCATATCGATATCAGTAAAATTTCGATATCATGATATTGATATTACCAATATCATGATATTGGTAAAAATCATTTGATATCGCAATTTTGGTAATTTTACCAATTTTAATAAATTTCGAGTATTACTTTTGACCTGAGGAAGAGAGAATGTCTCTAGAAAGCTCGTCTCTTTAAAACGACTGTTGATCCAAAAATAAAAAAAGGATCACCAAGTACCTCAATACTTATTTTTTTGCATCTGTGGACTAACACGACCACTCTATATTAACTTATATACATATATAAACATTGTCTCCCTCAGCACACATTTTAATCTTAAGTACAGTATTGCTATAAAACCTCTATGTTGCAAATAAAATTGCCTGCTTCTTTTGGCCTATAAAAGGTATTTGAATAACAGGACAACCTTAAGCTAATAAGCCCTTTTACAGTGGTATCCATGCATTAGAAAAAATGTCCAGTTTTAGGAAGTTATTCATCATCTGTGCAGTGGTGAAAAGTTGCAAAATTGCATCCATTCCCCAGTACCCATAACTAATTCAACAGCTTATGATAGAATAGAAGGTACAGACCTCTTCACATCTGTTCAATACTGAATGGTCACTTTGGTATTCATCATATGTTTACCAATTTGCCAAGGTCTACTGTATTGAATTAACAGATTTGACCCAAAGTGATGAAGTAGGGGTTAATGGCATGGATAAAGATATTTTCACTCAAATGAAAAAATATATATATAGCAAAGAAGTGCTAACATGAACTAGGAATAAAAAGGGATGTTAAAATCATTTGTTAATGTAGGCAACTATAATACAGTGACAATGGTGGGGACTAAAATGTAACAAAGTAGGGACAATGTACTACCTTATAGTCAATCCTGCCTTTTAATAGTATTTTGATATAAATATAACAAAGAAATATTGATAGTGACATTGTCTCCTTTAAATCATGGGAAGGTGACATCACTTCACTTTATAATTTTGGCCAAATTCACATCACTATGCGTCTGCTACTGTGTTTAAAAAAATGTTTCTGCTTTTAAAACTTTCCCACAAAGTGTGGGGTTATTAGGCTTAAGTGCCGATATTTAGCTTAAATAGCTACTTAAGGATAAAATGAATGAATGACATGAAAACCAGTGCTAAGTACTCCAAGAAGTAGGTTTTATGTGTTCACCACTCTCCTTCTGTTTGTATTCTTCGCTTAGTCAATAGTGAGCAGTGAATTTGTGACTATTTTGGCAATGCGACTCAATTTTAGCGAAGTGAATTCGACAAGTCAACTCAAACTTTAGTCAATAAGGCTCATAGGGCCTCATTCTCAAAATGGTGAATTCATCTGTCAAATTTACCTCGCTACAATTTGAGTCGCATCGCCAAAATAGATGTGAATTTACTTCTCTCTATTGACTAAGTGGAGAATACACTTTTCCAACAAGCATACAGTGGTTATTGCTTTCACATGTGTAGTGAGGCATAGTCAGGCAGATAGAAGTAGGCTGAGAAGTTATGTAGAGTGAGGTGAATTCGACAAATGAAGGGCAGTGACACCAGTCTCACTAAAATCCCACTAACTGTATTCTGTGAATATTCTATTTCTATGTCACCTTGTCCCTAGGTCATGTTGTCACTTAGTCACAATCACCATTGTCACTTTTGAATGAATTAGTCATCTTACGCAACACTGAAGCCCTGCCATCAACCCTCCCAATTCACCACTCTGAAATGGCAAAGTCAAACAGGTGCATTTGGAGCAGTTTACTTAGTCGCATTTGCACCATTGACACACTCCACCGCTTAGTCAACAGTAGAAGTACCTGTGCATGCGAGTGCAATGAGACGAGAAGAGCTCCGTAAGTTCATGTATTTGTCACTTCCCAAAGTTTATTCAATAAGCCAACATGGGGAAGTGGCGAGTAGATGTGAATTCAGACATTTTATAGTCTACATGACTATAACATTTGTAAGTTTTGCTCCACAGAAGAAAGGGCTTCCTCTTGCAGTCAAGAGGAAGCCATATTCTCTTTGGGAAGGAACTACTTTATTTCTTTGTGTTATATATTATGTCATGCATTGTCCTGTAGCATGGCACCTAGATTATAGCCAGTTTTGCTCTGACTTTTACAGTGTACACACTCCATTTTTATCTGCTAAGGCAGCAAACCGAGAGGTCCCCAAGCCAAAGTTCACGACAGAGAGCAAATCTGGAACAAGGTCAAATGGAGTCAATAATGATGAAACCACAAAATCACAAATTGTCAGCCAGGCTAAGGTTGGTGCAGGAGCTTAGTCAGCAGTCAGAAATTAGCTGACCAGCTTGGACAAACATAAGTGGAAGTTACCTCATATTTTTAAGAATGTTACTAGGATGAACATATGCAAAATAAACTACAGGTGTGCAGCCAAAGGTTCAGCACCACCCCAACAAACTGCATTCAATGAAAACAGCTTCAAAGCCCATGAATTCAAATAAGCTAGTGGCAAGGCTGCTGCTTGGAGTGTAGCAGGATCCCTGGTTCAATTCTAAGCAGGATCTAAACCAGCACCACCTTGTGTCCTCATGACAACAACCTGCTTTCTGCATTTAACATCCTCTGCTGGTCTATGGCAGTAGACTGATTTTTATAGGTTCAAAGGATGGTTACTTCATATCTCTGGAATAGCATAAAAACCTGTCCCTTTCTGCTTTCAGTAGTGACTCATTCCCTAACTGAGAACCTTAACTTGTTACTGTTTCTATCAAATACTGCCCTCTTTCATCTACTCAGCCCCCCCTTTGCTTACATGTTATTGACCACCCCAAGGTCCATTATATTAATTGCTATAGACTCACAGTGTTCCAACCTTTGTTGAATGCATATACCTGATGTTTGCAGTCCTGCACATGCTGTGCTGAGTATGTTTACATGCAGTTCCATGCATCTTCAATACAGATTCATCCCATCATGCCTCAACTTGTCTCTTTCCCATGCCAAACAAGCTTTCTTCAGTACTATTATAAACAGTTACAAGTCCAATTCATGCTTTCTATTTCTGTATAGTTGTGTAGATACTAAACATATTGTCCTTGCTTTGCTGAAACTACCTCTGCTGATGTCAAACCCTCCCTTGTTTATCTAATGTCCTTTGCTCCTGTTACCCTTTCTGAAGTTTTTTAACTACTCTCATTCTCTTTACTTACTAATTGCTTTCTTGACCCCAGACACTAATTTTTACTCAAGAATTGTGTGACTTCCTTGCTCCAACTCTTACCCACATTTTCTGTTGTTTCCTTGCATCTTAATCTTTTCCATCATTCTTCAAACATACTTGTGTCAAACCAATACTCAAGAAAGATGTAGTTGAGCTTGAGCAGGTTCAAAAGTGGGCTACTAAAGTAATAAAAGGAATGGGCAAACTAGAGTACCAAGAAAGATTATCAAAATTGGGCTTCTTTAGTCTAGAAAAAAATAAGAGGTGACCTAAAAATCATGTATAAATGTATCAGGAGTCAGTAAAGAGATCTCTCCCTCAATCTATTTATGCCAAGAACTGTAAGTATAAAAAGGGGGCATCCTCTGCATGTAGAGGAAAGAAAGTTTCTACACCAGCATACTGTAAGATCAGTGAGGCTATGGACACTCTGGGGGTAATTCATCAAAGTCCGAAGTCACCCCATGATCCTTCAATTCACCTTGCCAAAATTGTTGCGAGCTCGCTTCTGTCCTACAGGTGGACATCAGCGAATGCTTTAAAGCTATTCCAGTCTCGGCGAGGCGACTTGAGTGGTTGTGAGGTGAATCTCGAGGATTCGACTCCAGTACCTTTAAAGCATTCGCAGATGTCTGCCTGTAGAACAGAAGCGAGCTCGCAACAATTTTGGCAAGGTGAGTAAAAGGATCGCAAGGTGACTTCTGACTTTGCTGAATTACCCCCTCTGTCTCAATAAATTGTTAAGGCTGATTACATTAAAGAGTTCAAAAAGGGTTTGGCTAATGTTTGTAAGAATATTACAAATTATGAGTTCTAGAAAACTGGAGGTAGGATCTTGATCCAGGGAATTACTCTGCCATATTTGGAGTCAGGAGGGATTTTTGTACCCTAATATGAGTATAATTGGCTCTTACCTCATGTTTTTTTGCTTTCCTCTGGATCAACATTACAGGAAAATAGGCTGAACTGGATGGACTTGTGTATTTTTTCAGTTTTATAAACTATGTTACTAAGAAACTTAAACTTGACCTCTCCTATGTTTCTAACTACTGCACTTACTCATCTTGCACATTGATATGACCCTTTAGAATCTTGATTTCATCCTGCACACTCTACCAACACAGTCTTACATTAAGTCACAAGTGACTAATGGGTAGTCAAGGCCAGAGGTCATTTTTCTGTTATAATCCTTCTAAATGTGTCCTCAGATTTTGATAATGTTGACCATTATTTTCTCATTGATATTCTTTCATTTACTCAGTGTCTTGCCTTGACTTGCCAATCATTTTTTGTCTCAAATGTCAATGACTCTTCTATTCACTAAAGTCCGAATTGTTGCGTATAGGTGAGAATTCGCCAGATAAAGACAGTCGCAATAGGGTGCTACTGTCGCAGTCACATCTTTATAATGAGAATATTGTCCCAGTTACGACTTTATTATGGGAAAATTGTCGCAATCTTAACATTAAAAAATTGTTGCGACTTTACAATGGGGTAATTGTAGCGGATTTACTAATGGAATCCTCAGTTTGCGAATTCCACAGCCGAATTCGCACCTTAGTGAATAACCTCCTCAGTCTCAAATCATTTCTGTCTCAAATTTAATTTAAAATTAAACTAATAATTTTTCTACCTGTTTAAGTCTTGTGGTAGTTTCTGAATACTTTTTCTCAACACATTAAACCCATTTATAAAAACACAAAGATCCTCCCAGCCCTAAAAATTACAATTACTAAAATATTTGCAAGACTTTTTAAATCTAATTTTAATATTCAAAAGAAATATCTAACTGGAGCATTCTCACATATTTATAAAGAAGTGCTGCTTGCCTTTCTATCTGTTACACAATTAGATTCCCTCAAAGGTAGAACTTGGTCACATGGCTGGTTTTACAAGTCAGACCAGTATATTAAACAGTGTATTTATTGGTCTATCATTTCCATATGTTTCAGATGGGGTATTATCATGTTCTATGGCTTACCTATCTCTGGGATGATAAAGGGAAACTTGTAGGCTTTTTGAATGTGGTACAATATTCCTTGCTGAAACTTTTGGTATTAAATGTTTTATTCTTAGGATTATCAAACAAACCTTGCTTTTCCTGCATTGTCTAGGAATTACATAGTCAAGAGGCTTACTAAGTAATGTGCCAGAAGCTTTAATCCTGGTTCTAGAAGAGTATTGGCATGCCACTCTTCTCTAATAAACATTTTGCGTAGGATAAACAATAAATAATAATACAATAAATTGGACCTACATTAAACTATTTTTTCTGGATCTACACCACAGGAATGGGGACATTAATAAAATCTCATGGACTTTAAAATAATGTATTAGTACATAATATTATATTTATGAGGTTGCCTAAACAAAAATATATTTTAAAATGTCATTTATGTTTTACAACATGGTAATGATGGGTTTCCAGGTGAGATATCAGATATGTGTTGTTTAAATGCCACTTATATAAATCTCGGATAATTTGTAGAGATGTATTTGTTGAATACAAATATACTATGCACATCTGGTCACTAAACAGCTCAGTTTTCATAAATTCCATCTAATTTGGAATCATTGTTTTACATTTATGGAAGCTGATGAGTTCAAAAGTAACCAATTGGAGGCATCAAAGCAAGTCATTTTGAATCATTCTGGGTAATTTATGACTATAAAACTGCCTGAATTCAGAGTATAAGAAATACAGATGGATAAGTGTTTATATACAAACATTCAACAATGTTCATGATCATCTTGAGAACTCTATTCATTGAAATGAACAAGCTTCCATTTAAAACGTGTGGCTCTCCATTAGCAACAATGTCATTTCAGAAAAAGCTAAAACTGGTTATTTCTAGAATTTATTGTGTATTGTATTGTGGGCATCTATGCCATGCAATGTTTACAAAGTATTTTCCAATTTTTTTGTAAAGGTGTTCCTAAATTTGCATGAACCTGGGGTTTAAGGTCAGTTGATTTAAATACTTAGTTCTGCTTCTGTCACATAAGACTACCCAAACACCAGGGGAACCCCTGGGAATCCGGTCTCGGTGTGCTTTTCTGCCTATAGTAGCCACCTTTGGCTTTGGGAGGAGCCCTCTGCTACTCAGTGTTAGGTTTTAAAGGCACGAGATTCCCAACGGTTCCACAAGGGCAAGAAAGGGTGCTGTGGGTGCTCACTGTGGAAGTGAGAAGGAAA
>WMED01001192.1:11868-28775 GCA_019650415.1 Pipa parva
GGGGCTTTTTCAGTAACATTCCTGTTTCTTAGATTTGCTACTTGTTTAAACCATTTCTGTATTCTTGGTAGAGTATAGCAGAGTAAAGCACATAACACGTGTCTCTATGGATGGATCTTATAGTATTTGTATTTGCATGTTGGTATTTTTACTTTTCAAGCTCCCCCTGTTCAAGCACTGCTTGGGTCATTATCTTTTTCAGTTATTTACAGTTGAAAGATTTGCTCCACTTGTATATAAGAGTTTCTATACAGCAGGTCTGCTAAGTGCTGCCTACTATAAGCCTGAGAGAACATTAGATTGTCTGCAACTTTTCACGTGTTCAAATAATAAGCAGATTAAGTCAATGGCATGAAACTGTAGGACTACACTTATAGGAAGCATTATTGGATGGGCACAGATAAGAAAAAGTGAGAAAATAATGCATATTTGACTACTGATGATATATGGCTGTTTTAACGTGAATTAAAGAAAGACACTTATATAGCAGAAAATTCCCTCCTAGAAATTTTTCTTTGCTATTGTAATAAATCTACTTGATGTAGAAAAATGGACTTGCCATGTCTGGCTCCACCTGAGACAGAATTATACTCTGGTATAAGTGGTTAAGTACTTCAATGAGCAGAAGAGTGAATACACAGAGATGCTTTATTATCCTCAACAAAGTCAAAAAGCCACTGGCCTTCAAAGACATGCTGTGGGTTCCCAAGGCTTTCTGTTGCACATCCGCATCTACAGGGGAACCAACTCAGTTGGAAGTTTTAGGGTGTCAGTGGTAAGTGATAAGACAGTATGTAAGGCAGCAGGACTGGGAAAAGTCCAGGGTCTGAGACAGGGCTGCTGTTAAAAATTGTAGAGCCTTCCACAGTCTGACAAATTGCCTGCTCCCATCACAACAGTGCATTTATTAACCACTTCTGAAACAATGAAAATCACCCAGGTACATTGCTTAGTGCTGGTAAGTGTTCAGTTACAAAAGGTTTGCAAGCAGGGTACAGGTCTAATAAGGACAAATCTATAAAAGAACCCCGATAGCAGGGCTCCAAAGTGGTGTCTGTTCATTCAAGTACCAATAAACATGAATTAATGATATTATTCACTTAATACTGTTAGTGGGACATTGTGAGGATGACATCACTAAACTTCCCTGGTAGAATCTACATCATTACACATCACTTCAATTCCTGCTAATATTGGTCTGACCGTGCAACACTATACAAGAAATCACGTCTGATGAGGTTCACTTGTTTGCTAAGGAAATCTGACACTTAGTGAATAAGGGGAAGCAAATTTGGGAGTGTGGGGAAAAGTGTAGCGACCTAAACTCTCGAATTTGAATTCACACTTTAAAAAACAAACCACTGTCTGTGGCAGTGTTGGAGGATAATGAATCATTATTCTGCAATTTGACTTGACAATATTTGTTTATTTTTATTTAAACTGTATTTTGTTTAATCCTTAGCAACTTGGTATTTTAACTGATTTACATTTTTGATTTTAACTGATTTACTTAACAGTACAGGGTGGGGGAAGGACGGTGCAGCACAGTTTGGGAAAAGGGGGTTGGTTGAAGAAAGAACCATATTGGGAAAAGGGGGGATAGCACTGTATGGGATGGGAGGGAAGGATGTGGATAGCACCGTATGGGTAGGGAGGAAGGATGGGGCAGCATTGTATAGGGAGAGGCGAGGTTGTGTACAGCTCCATATGGGGAAAGGAGAGGTTGGGGCAGCATAGTACAGGGAACGTGATGTGGGGGGAACCACCTTATATGGAAAGAGGAGGTGGGGAAAGCACCATATGGGAAAAGGGTTGAGTGAGGGGCAGCAGAGTATGGGAAAATGGAGGGAGGGTGGGGGATAGAAAGCATGGATAATACTGCTACATTGGATGGGGCACTGTGGGAGAAACTGCTGTACTATATGAGGCACTGTGGGGGAAATTGCTATAATGTATGGGGCACTATGGGGAAGGAACTGCTGCACTGTATAGGACACTAAGGGGACAGACTGCTGTTGAGTAGTACATTTTGGCACTATTGCCTAGGGTGCCATTAAACTTTGTTCCAACACTGCTGGCAGTGTGCCAGAAAAAGGAAAGGTAAGTCAGCCTTATTGTGTGTATAGCTGAGATTTCCTTGGTTGTATGCAAGAACACAGATCTTATTTCTTATTCCAGTTAGTAATCGCACTTTGTCCCTGGATCACATCCCTTCCACATGCATTCAGATCCGTACCCTTCTGTTCTTGGTTTGTCAAAGAGGAAAATTAAAGCATCAGGGATTAAACTTCAAAGATAACATTAGTACAAGTAATGTAACTGCTATGTCAATCCAAATGGGAATTTGTCTCTCTTTTGTGTTATTTATCCTTTAAATCATGCTCCGCTACAGCTGCATACGTTACCTGAGATATAATAATGATAGTGTGTAGCATACTCAGGTAGCCTGACCGGGCAAATAGTATTACAAATTATATAACTAGAAATTATAACCAGTGAAAATTCACACTTAAATAAATAAAAGAACTTTAATCCATTACATATAGTTAACTCTTGGGGCTAATTTTTTGATGTACATGTACAGCTGATAAAACAATGGCTGGGCAACCCTTCTCTTGTTTTTCTACTAATATCCATGTTACAAATTAAAGTCTTTTAAGACAAGATTGAGTATCCCTTAGTTCCAGACACACAATCAATTTTTTTAAATACCGCATTAACACCTGTGCTGAGTCTTACTCGGATTCTACTCTGCAGTTCAATACTTTGGTGGGAGTTGATCCCGTGCATGCTACATATACATGCTGCATATTTAAAATAATATCAGCAATGCAAAAAGGTGGTACATGTTTAACATGTACAATTTTGCTTTGCAACATAATGTTTATACAATTAGAGATTAGATTTATTTAGAATGTAAGCTCTACGGGGCAGGGACCTCCAACTTCTTGTGTCAACCACAAGTGATGTGTCCTTGTGATATTTTACTTGTATTGATTAATGCACTTTTCCCATGTCTCTATTGTATTTGTATTGCTGAATTGTACAGCGCTGTATAAACTTGTGGCGCTTTATAAATAAAATTATACATACAGAGTTAAGTCTAAGGGCAAAAATCGGCCTTTTCCGAGTTGATACCAGCAAGATCTTGGCTGTTTCTCATGGTAAATATAGCAAGATTGTTTTCGATCGATATTTATAAAAAGAAACTTTTCGATAAAATTTTTTTGATGGAACTGTAGCCATACCTTTCCATCAAAAATTTTTATTGAAAATTTCGATCGAAAAGTTTCTGTCTGTTAATATCGATTGAAAAAAATCTCGTGATATTTACCGCGAGAAACATCCAAAATCTCATGGGAATAAACTCGGAAAGGTGAAATCGGTCTTTTCTGAGTTTATTTTAATTGTTAACGCATTCAGCCAGTGGACAATAACCTGTAGCCTCATGGTTCAGTTCAGTTTCAGGACAAGTTTATAAAAATGGGAAAAAACACTGTAGATCCCAATTAGCTACTAGTAATCACTCTGTTTAGCCAAAAGTGATACTTTTTTTCACAATTGCCCTTGACTGGTTGCACAGATCTCAGCAACTCCTCTTGAGACCCCAAAAGGCATGTTTCAGGCCTGCCACAAGCCATAAACTATTTTAGTTTACAAATAATATAATGAATGCAAAGCTTTATTTTCACATAATTTCAACAAAAAATACAGAAAATATGTTGTTTAGATTTAATCATAAAATCCATTTGCTGCCAATGTTTTGTGGAGAAGCATCAACTCTTCTGTGTTATCATACCTTAGGTAAAGTATCCTTGATCCTTATCTAACTCAAACCAAGCATGTGAATCTAAGCCAAGGCAAAGGTTGGATCTGAAGAGTAAGTAATAAAAGGTATATAGTGGTTAAGGTTAGTTTATGTCAGTAAGATAACCCTTTAACTGTAAACAGGGGTGCAATTTTCTCAGTATCATTAGACTGACTGCATTATCCCCCACTACAAGCATCTACTAAGAAAATGGCTTTTCAAGATGCCAAAATCTGTTTCTAAAAGAATGAGAATGTTTCTTGACTACAAAGTTGATTTTCTTCAATACAGGACATTTTATGGCTCTTCCGTTATTGGAATGTGTCTAGTATTCATTGCATTTTCACTTGGTATGAATGTGTCGCTAACATATCAGCCCAGCGATATACAGGACAGATATCTTTGGAGATGTAAATTCTATGAGTCCATTCAATTAAAATCTGTTTCATGCATAAAAAAAAAAGTGCTGATAGCAAGACTGCCTTACTTCAGATAGCAAAATGTAGCTGATCAATAGGTTAAAGTGGAAATCAGGTTTATCAATGGTTAATCCTTTGGATTAGCACCGCTCGGTGTCCTTTACCTTTAGATTTAAAGGGATTAACATAAAAAGACAGTTTTGTTCTTTAAGATGGTTGATTTGTAGCATGAATGTTACTTTATGTGTTTTACTGATTTGGTCTGTGGCTAAACTAGAAAAATATTCTAATCCCTCTGTATGCTTATGGAGTGGTCCCAAATGAAATTCTTTTATGATTTATTCAGGGTAGGGTTTTGCAGACAGAAAATAAAAAGGCAACTGTTTTTGACAAGGCAATAACAGTTTTAAATGATTAAGCTAAATTGCAAACACATATAGAATTTGAATCCCCTCAGCTGATTTCAGGTTAATTTGAGACAGATTCAATATGTGTCCTTTTGGGGAATACCACCAGCATGTATTCTCATTAGCTTAACCAATTATAGATGGAACTGCCTAATTAACAATTTAAATTGAAATTATTCAAGTGGAAAGAAGGGTATGGCAGAGGTAATGGCATTGCACCCACATGAGGATATGAACTTTTCAACAAACCAGCTAGCTAAGGTGTAAGGAGTTGTCCCCCACATACATACATTTATATATAGGGAAAGGACCCCTTTTCACCTCTCAGCTCTGTTGGCAATTATAGAACAAATGCCACACAAAGTCCTACTGAACACGTACCCAAGCAAAACTACCCTGTTTCCCCCGAAAATAAGACATCCCCGAAAATAAGACCTAGTGCAATTTTTTCCAGGCTTAGAAATATAAGGCCTTCTCTGAAAATAAGACCTAGCTGCAGTAAAGTACAACAAATAAACCATACCAGCAGGGCCGGCTCTCCCATTAGGCCATATAGGCAGATGCTAGGGGTGCCGGGTGTCCAGGGGGGCGCCCTTAGCATCTGCCTAGCAACAGCAGTGTTGGAGGTGAGTGCGGGGTGTGGGGCAAGGGGGGGCGGAAAGGGGCAGGGGGGCGTTGCTGGGGAGGGCGCCGTGTGGGGGGTTGCCTAGGGCGCCGATAGGGCCAGAGCCACTTCTGCGTACCAGTACCATGTCCTAAAAGTAAGACATCCCCTGAAGATAGGACCTAGAGCGTCTTTAGGAGCAAAAATTAATATAAGACACTGTCTTATTTTTGGGGAAACAAGGCATGACCCTGACAAGTCCTTGCACCCATGTATATCATTAAAAAGTATAACAGTGGTTTTTATTTTAAAAGGTACTCTTTCACCTTAAATGTAATTTTTAGGATGTTTTAGTTATTATTTTCCTAAAATCATTTGTAACTGGTCATCTTTATGACTTTAAATTTTGGTTTCAAACCTTTTATGTTTACATTTCAGTGTCCTATTCTTACTAGGGTCTGTTAACTTCACAACCAAACTGCAGTGGTAGATAAAGCCTGGAGGTTACAGGACTTGAGCAGAAAGATTAGTAATGAAGAAGTAAAAACTGGAGATAACTATACTGTAGGTTACAATTTAGCTCATGAGTCACATAGTTCTAGATAATAATAGGTATTGGAGCAACCCAAGGCCTACTGGATTTGGAGGAAGATGTTGAGTTCAGGACAGTGTGTTTTCCCATTTGGTTGAAATAATGTATTAAATAGCAATAGGGGTTTCCGCATTTTCAGTTATGACCCCATTTCTAGTTCAGCAGCATCTGTGCCCCCCCCCAGATCCTAGTATGTGTCTGGGGGCGCATGGTCTTGGGGGGAATGGAAGGGGGTGAGGCTGCAGGGGGAGGGGACCTAATTTCAATCCTGCACTGGACTCACTGCAGATACTGTACTGGGCCTCAGAGCAGAGTAGTTCTACTACTGAGTAGATGTATTGGTTCCAAGGGTTCATGACTGTATGGAATTTTCCCTCTCTGTCAGTAGACATCAGGTATACTTTCTTCTAGGGCTATTAATATCAGGGATATTTGGGAAATAAATGAGCATGCACATGGAACAGAAAGAGTAGAGTGTAATGCAAACCACTCCATGGTATCTTGTTCACCTTCTAGCCTGTGACTCACACTACCACAGATCTTACAATATACAATAGAAGACCTGCTGTTTTGATAAAACCTATTCGCCTATCACAGTAGGAAGCCTAATTGTACTGCACATCATTAACTGTGTGTAAGAACTTCTCTCATTATGGAAGTGACAACAAATAAAGGTCAAACAAAGTGTTATACAGTCTATTAATTATCTGATTCAACAAGTCATTTCCAACCATCTGAAAACTCCATGAGAACATCACTGACCCTGCCTTTCTGCCCACCATAGTATGGTGGACAGAATGCCATTCCCTCCATTGTGATGTGTTTTAGTAAGACCCCCCAACCCCCCAATGGTATGTACAAGTAAGGTATTTTGAGTTCATCCAGAACATTGATTTTCTATATAAATAGTCAGTCACTGCACCTTAAGATCTGACAGTACTCTACTTTGTGTGATTTATGAATTCTCCTACTGGATGACTTCCAAGCAAGTGTATCATTTTTATTGCTTAGTGTTTGTGCATGAGTGCATTCACCCATTGTTGCATTAAAAATATACACAGGCTCATGCTATCACATTAATTAAGATTTATGTAATGACACTGTCTTGCAATCCAGTCCTAATCACATTTAGCTATTCATATTTTAACAGTTGTGAAATACGTCAATGTTAGTATATCTGCAATATAAGAGAATGCATTAAAAGGTGTACAAATGGAAGAATAAACTCAAACGAGTGACTTTAGCCCAAAAATAAGGTGCACAAATGCAATGAAAAGATTTCAGCAAAATCAAATGATTCTTTCCTTGAAAATATACACTGATAAGTCAAAGAAAAATGCTTTTTTAGTTTAAGATGGAGGCATTCAGTCAACATGTCATTAACATGACCACACATGTCTCTGTGAATATATAGTAGTTCTTTGGCTTTAATAGAGTTAAAAATACCAAGGAGGACCTTCATAGGTTTAGTCTTGGCAGCAATGGAATGCGGGAGAGGGTAGCCTAGCAACCGCCTCTCTATGTTTGTAACCTAGGAAACGGGCTATACAGCATTCTACCTATATATATAGAAAGATAGGGATTCTTCACTGAAAGCACAAGACCTAATCAATCTTCATTATTTCAGTTTACATCATATTTGTAGATTAAGCCCCCAATGATGATCCTAATTGTAATTCATCAATATGTTTACTGTATATTTTTGCTCTAAGTAACTGACATACAATAATTTATTTCCTAAGATTTTTGTTTTGCCAACCAGGGTTGATCTGGTGGCTGTTTCAGTTATTAAACTCTGTTTGCTACATAGGGTACATCATGTTATTATTGTTTAATGCAGTGATTTGACCTGGTTTGTTTATTAGTAATTCTCTAGGTGCATATAATTGCTTTGTGTTAAACAGGGTGAATCCTGTCTGTGTTTTAGTAATTGAATTTAGAGAGCTGAGAGATACTGTAAGCCTTTGAGATACTCGTCTATGAATGTCTTACAGCTAACAACATATTAGAAAGTAGAGAATGTCCCTGTGAAGAGTAATCACCATACTGAATTAACCTAGAGGTCACTCTATTTATGTATTTTTGTGCATGGTCTTCTCTGAGGTGATTTCCCATCCAACTTTTCAAATGAAAAAGATTAATTGACTAAAAAACTGATTTGCTGGCAGGTCATTCATATTACTTTGTCAACTTAAATGTTAATGTTACATGTCTCTAAATATCAGAGAAATGGTAAACAGAACAAAGAGGCTATAAATCCCTGAAGCCAAAGGATGCTATGCTTACTTAAAACAAACAAAAATGATGACTAAGGGTGTTATTCACTAAAGTCCGAATTGTTGCGTATAGGTGTGAAATCACCAGCTAAAGACAGTCGTAATAGACTGCTACTGTTGCAGTCACATCTCTATAATGAGAATATTGTCGCAGTTGCGATGTTACTATGGAAAATTATCGCAGTCGCAACTTTAAAAATTGTCGCATTCACGACTTTACAATGGGAGAATTGTTGCAGTCGTGGATTTGCTATGGGAATCTGCTGTTTAAGAATTCGAACAGTTGAATTCGCACTTTAGTGAATAACCCCCTAAGATACCAGCTTTAACGATAAAATTAAGCTTTGAAGCACAAGATGGTTAATCCAAACCAGTCTTTCCATATACTGCATATGTCTCCTGACACTGACCAACTGACCATAGTACATGTAATAATGGTACAATATTAGGAGAGTTTTACAGACTTCTCCTGGCCAAGTAAATGTATGCCATTTGCATCAATTCACCCACTGTGTAATGTGGCCATTTATGGATATTCACTATTAAGGGGCATTCACGCTGCAATGAAGAGACTTGCATCAAAGTTATTTCTAAGCATATTGAGGCCAATAATTGCGATTGCATATTTAGCGACTTCATCATAAATAGGCTGATTGAAGCGAATTGCCATCACCTTCACATGAATCTGTTTAAATTCAATTCTTTAGGCCATTGATATTTGTGTTTCTGGCTTTTTTTCAGACCTGAGACGCACTCAAGGCTTTAGGCTGATGTATGCCTGAAAACTAAGCACCGTGCCAACTAAACTGGCATGATTGATCTCCAAAAAACTTGAATTCATTTTCCGTCTGCCATTACCAATATGATGGGGAATTCTGTCACTCCAAAAGATGATAAACCCTAAATCATCAAAATGAATTTCAATTTGAGTAATAGTCCCTTGGAATATTGTTGGGATATTGTTCAGTTTACAATTTTTCCCTGTGCTTTAGAAACACAGACACAGTGCAATATAGCACTGGGTGTACATATTCTGTCACTGTGCAGCAATGGTAATACTTAGTACTTCTATAGTTACCTATACAGATGGTAAAGATCAGTCAAAATGTGAACTATTAGAATCTCCTTCCACTGCATGTTTATTTTCATTTAGTTACAGTGTGGCACTAAAAGTCACATGGTGCACCTGCAAAATCTTTAGATCTCTGGGTGTGAGTGATACTGTAAGGGTTTGAGATACTTGTGTATGAATGTCTTATAACTAAGAATATCTTATAAAAGAGAGAATGTCCATGTGAAGAGTAATCACCATACTGAATTTACATAGGTCACTCTACTTATGACCATCTCTCTCTATACACCATATACAGGTATATATGTATATATATTTAGAGGTCTGTCCTTCATTTCTCAAGTCTCAAGCAATACTTAATTTAGGAGTGGGTTACAAAGCCATAAAACAGGCTTTGTTTATTTATATATATATATATATAATGGGGCAGAAAATAATAGGAAAAAAATTGAAAAAGGACATCTCACTCCTTAGTGATCAAGCAAAAACAGCTTATTAAATATAAATAAGAACATACACCAATGTTTTGGTTCTTATTAGGTAAAGGTGATATGAACGTTAACTGAAACATTGGTGTATGGTATAATGTACTGTATATTTAATACACTGTTCTGCTTGATCAAGGAATATAGTATTAGGAGTATAGTATAGTGTCTTTTTCTATATATAATATTTATTAAGGTGTGTATATAAGATTTGATATTTGCCATTTGATATATCCATCACAAAACCAAGTGTAACCCTCAGTAATAGACTAAAGGATCTTATTTATTATTTTGTGATCGACATTTTCCCCAGCATGCCTTTTTGTAAGGAAATTGCCCCCATAGGCAACAAACCTGGAGAAGCTGCCAAAATAAGACAAACTGGCCTTTAGCAGCCATAAATTGCAGGTTACTGAAATCAAATAATGTCACAAGCTAGGCCATCTGGAATAATGGGTATCAATCTCTATTCTAAAGAGAAATAGATTACACCTGCCATAAGATGAGGGCCTATGAGTGCAAAAAATGATCATTGTTTCAAGATAAAGTAGAGACTGTGATACTATGATGTCAGCAGAGAATCAACCAGACTAGGACCAAGTAAACATACATTAAAGGTGTCTTTAAATGCCAAACATCAGGTATACTGAACATTCTAAATAACTATATTTCATGCATGATTGTTTATTATTGGCGTGCCTTTTCCAGAGCTTAGGACAAGAGTGGGGAAAAAATAAAACAGGGATAGTGGTAGCCATATTTTTTCAATAGACTATAGTGAAAAGATGAGCACCACAGTTCTTTGTGATACATTTTAAACTGGATTGTTAATGAATTTTTATGACAAACCTTCAAGAGATGCACAATATATCTCATGTTAAGAGGTACTGATAGATCTGCGGAACTGAAGAGGTCATACATAACAATAGAGCAATTTCTGTGCCGAACTGAACCTGATTTTGTTTTTTTTTCACAAGAAACAACCACTTCCAGAATTATCTACAACATATTCAGATCTACCCAGGGGAAAGATGATTTTTTGGGGAGGGGGTGGATTACCTACCCACTTATCATGAATTTTGTTACTTTGTTTTGCTGAAATGTTTCATAGAATATAATGGCCTTTTTTAGGTCTGGAACAGCAAATAGATTTCAGTGAAATTTTGGTTAATATGCTCAATGTTGACATTTATACATAGAAAACTGAAGCATTTATGGGTTATTCACCTTGGAATTAATTTTGTAGTACAATGTGGCATTCTTCGATAATTCTTTCTTTTCCATGACAAATCTTTTTGTTCAAGCTCTTAACTATCCCTCTTTCAGTCCGTAGTTAAACTTAGCGCCTTTTTGCAAGGTTAATAGATCTTAGCAACTAGATGAACATTTTACTGTAAACAAGAGAAACACAATACCTCTTAAACCTCTCACTTGCTCAAATACACACACACATAATGAAGACCTAGCTTTAAGAAAATAAAATCATCGTATAGAAAACAACCTCTTTAGTATGCTGAAATTGAAATGTCAAAACACCTGTGATGCATAAATTTACTTTTAAATATTCACATTCATCAAACATTGCAACTTTAGAAATGTGCCCCGCAGCTTGATGAATTAAAGTTCATCCACAATGAATCTGGTGGGATTGCTGTCTGTGGTGCTGAAAGTGAATACAGCTGAAGACTGATAGGACCAGTAACACCAAATAAATAAATAAATAAATAAATAAATAAAAACCTTTTATTTAGGTTAGCATGGCAGCTATTCAAATGCAGCACTGAAAAAAAAAAAAAGTTACCTTTAAAGTTAAATTCACGAATGTTATCGCTTTGTGTCTGTTTTTCATCCTTAAGGACAGCAGCCATGTTTTCTATGGTGCTTTAGATAATACATATTCAGGAAGTGTGCCCGGGAGCCCTATTTTTAAAGCTAAACAGTTAAATAGCACATTTTATAGACCCAATTTAGAAGTTTTGGAAGCACAGATTGAACAAATAGTAATTATAAATGCATTTGAGGCATTTTCATTTTTGATGATACTTTCCTTTTAAGATTGAGAATTAACTTAATGACAAACTTTATAAATGAATGTGAAGCTTTCAAATTGTGTCACAGTTATATACACACAACAGCTTAGTTAAATAAATATAATCCAATTCTTCTTATCTTAGACAGAAATTAGTTCATTTCCCTAAATTTATATTTGAAAGAAAAACAAAAATACTAGGTTTAAATAACAATGTAACAAATATCCAACACTTGTCAGTAATCAACATCTGAAACCTCACATTTAACAGAAACAGACAAGCAAAGATAGATAAACATTCTACACAGTAGCGTCAAAGAGAGCAGCTTTTAAAATAAAGGATAATCTGCATACACTGTAAGCACCAGTTACTAGATTAACGTCTAGTCTATCAGAAGGTAAAGGTAAAGAATGTATACTAGGAAAGCATACGTTCCCTTCATTGATGCACATTGCCTTTATAGACTATGATAATGTTCTTTGCTCCAGCAGGATGTGTATATAAACTGTCTTTGGGGCTTATTCTTTAAAGTGAGAATTTGACTGTTGAAGTGTGTTCTCATGACTTCAGGTCACTACATTCTGATCACATATTATCAGCTCCTTTTTAACTAAACAGAGGATTTCCATTGTGAAGATGTGAACAAGCCAGTAGTCGTCTTTTGCGTAATGTGGAGTGGTCAGTTGGACAGCAGAAGCCCTGCCATGAGTCCCCTAATTAATCTTGCGAAGTAAAACTGGCATACGTGACACAATATGCCTTGACTAATTCACTACTGTGACAGATTCTGGTGCTTAAATAGGTGAATTACACACACAAAGTGGCGCAAAGAGCACTGTAAGTCTGCATCTGTCGTAAGCTGCCGAATTGGTAGGGAATTTACCACATCATACAGTTTTCTGAATATGTAAATATGGGGAAATTGCATATAGTGCAAAATCACACCTTTACACGACCATTCAGGCTTTTCTGAATAAGCCCCAAGTCAATATAGAAAGACAGTACCTTAAGGAGTTCAACAATGTTTACTTTTCCATTGTACATTAACTTGAGCAGTAAAAAAATAATAATAACCTGAACTACTGAGTTTTCTAAAAAAACTGATGTTTTCCCAAATGTTATACAGTTAGAAAGTTAAAGCTTGCCCGTGAGTCATCTAGGTATACATGGCTCCTGGTGGCATTTAGTGTCAGTGACATTTGTGGATGACTATGAGAAGAACTGAGGGTGTTCTCAGCACTCTCTGTCCACTGGTTTATATATGTCATGTCATCTAACTGTAGTTAGGGTCAAAATAAATCCAATTTCATAAGAACAAAATGTTATTTTGAAAGACAAGTTCTGCTTATCAACCCATTAAAAAATTACTCCAGACATACCAGTAACATTACCATTGTTCGCTGCATCCAGCCCTAAAACAGAATCTCTATATCATTCCTTTTGTGCAGATTATTTCCTATGTTTGTGTGAATCAAAGAGAAAAGCGAGACACTGAATAACAGTCCCTTTCATTCAGTAATGCAATATGTTAGATACATTAAAAAAAAACAAAAAACGAAAAGTAGATTATGTAAATTGTAACAGTTATTTAAAAAATGTATTAGCAATACAAACATTAAATATGTACTCTGACTTTTTATGACAAAAAATGCACTGTTGTCATGGTTACAAATCCAGTAACCAATGTAAATGATAGATATTTCAGTGTTCAAGTTGGGAAAGATTTTCTTGTACAGAGTTATAGATATTTCCAAGAACCTGTCGTTCTAAAAAAATCCAATCATGTGCCACTTGTGTACAAAGTGGTTTTAAAGTGGCTAATTGGGTTAGGAATTATGCGACCGTACTCTGGGTTACTAAGACTAGAATTTAAGCATTGCAGGCAATGCAAAAAAAAGATTTTTAGTTTAAGATCTTATAAGCAGTATGCTATAGAACAAATGTACATTTATTAGAGTGCAGATTATTTCTATCTTCTTCTGCATAGAATGTGTTCAGTATTCGAGCATTAAGAGTTAAAAGATCCTGTATCTGTTGTTACTGTGAAACTGAATCATCGATAAGGACTAGAAAACAGAACTAGCAGTGACTGAAAATATATTTGAATCTGTATTTTGACATAATTGATAACCATGAATCCTGAAGTTATTTGAATACAGAAAACTATAGAAATATGAATTTGAATTAAATAATTGATTTATAACTTGCTATTAAACGGTTCCCCAACCCCCTATCCACTCCTGCTGCAGTGAGGGCTTGCTGGTCATGCCTTTCCTAAAGAGGGTTCTAGGCTGGCTTCCATCTATTCCCATTGCAGAACTTCATCTCATGCCAGCCATAAAAATGTATGGTAGATTGAGGAATGAAGATATAAAGAGTCAAGCTTATGAACCAATATAATGAGTCTATTCTTATACAAAGTGACAGAAAAGGTTTACACAATGGTCACAAAAGGAAATCTTTAAGTCCCCTAACAGTGACTTGAAGACTTCCAGTAAAATGGTTCTATTAGCAGAAATGTTTCTGTCAATATGAAACTCTCTCATCGATCCCCAAGGAAATCTCAACATCATTCAACTCTTGTGGTTCTTAAGAATAAATTGTGTTAACCCTCTAAAAGAGGTTAATTACATTTAACATGTTGCAGATGATATTCTAAATCAGTTAGCAATTGGCCTTGATTTTTTTTACTGTGAATTTTGAATGATGGTCTTCTAACCTCTGTGCCTGGTTGCTAGGTTAACAGACCCTAACAACCAGAAAACTATTTCAATTTAATTAAGATGGATGTGAACCAAAAGTAAAAAAAAAAAACAAACAAAAAACATAAAGAACCAAGAAACCAATCACAAATTATCTTAGAATATTAAAATTAAATTCAAGATGAACATCCCATTAAAAGAAACAAAGATTCAATTAAAGATGTGGCACAGAGGCTAGCAACCAATTTGTGGGCAATTATATATTATAGAGACTAGTGCTTAGTTGTTCAGTTGCTCAATACCCATTTTCTGATTTCTTACTCTGAATTTGTGCAATATTAGTGATAGACTAGACATCTTATCAGTAAGTTATGTTTTTGATGTATTTGGGATGTGCTAAAAGAATAAAGAAATGACTGGTTTAAACAATAATAGGAAAAGAATTTAAATGAGTTGACAAGAGAATAGAGTACACTGTCAGTTTCCCAGCAGGGTGGAGACTTCAGTGGACAAGCTGTTGGCAGCCATGCACAATAGATATTTACAGAACATGTAGGTATGTAAACAGATGTGGCATTCTAGATTAAGGAGAAGTAATGTCAAGCCAGCATAGGTTTGGTTCTGGATACACTTTTGCGGCTGTCAGTATAGTCTGACTTTAAAACGGAGTGCAAGCCACCAGCTCCCTCTGCCAGATTGTGGGCACTCTATTTCAGCAGCAGTTAAATAATCTCAGGCTGGCTGTCCTACATATAGATACCTTCCTAGAATTGCAGAAAAGACCTGACCCTAAAATATAGAAGATTTGGGCATTTTTATTGCAATTTTCACTATGAATAAAAGGGAAAGGTGGTTGTTTTTGCCATATACTCACATTGATTAAAATATTTGTAACTTTACTTCTGTTTCCATCAATTCTCCCTTTAAACCAAGCACACTTTTTTATTCATTGAAACTTGGATGTCTTAACAAATGGGAAACAGTCCAGGTCTTTGCATGTGTAAATGTTAAAAAAAAAGAGGACAAACCAATACAAGGCAATTATTGAATAATAATATACATTCTAATTTGTAGTGTTGGACAGACCCTCCAGGATACAAGGTAATCTCCAAGCAGGCCCAGCTCCAGTGGGTCCTCCAGGAGTTTTGGAGACAAAAAGAACTAGGGCACAAGAAATCATACAGACTAAAGTGGTAAGTGCAGAGACAACAAAGAAATATTGGTATTAATGGGCCCCTTATCTCTTGTGTTCCAGTGGGCCCCAGGACTGCAGTTCAAAAAACGTATCCTGGCATAATTACTTGTTACTGACAGTGTACAGGTTGGAGGGGAGTTTCCTCTGATCATTAGTGTGGCTTCTACAATGAAGATGGAATTGGAATGTAAACAATTAAATAATGCATCGACAGAGGAGCACTATATAAAAAAGGCAATGGCTCTTTGTGGGGAACAATATACAAACGTACAATTATATAGTCAAGCACTTAGTTACATCTCTGATTGGCCAAATTCACACAAGTTATAATACATGTTGTTAAACAGTAAGGGCAGATAGCTAATTTATTTAATGGCCAGCAGATAATTACTTACATTCTATGCTGCCCAGCAGCCCAGTTCATTTTCTGAATGGTCAGCAGCTAACAAACTACAGTACATTCCACATTGCTCCATAACCCAATTTTATTACTCATTAGTCTTTCTTTGATAAATACATTGGGTGGGATTTAAACCAGCCATAGTGACAGATGGATGGTAGCTCACCTCTCGGTATATCTGTTTGAAGTTGGATATAACTGTAAATAATAAATCTTATTAGTATTGCCAAATATCTTTACTTCCAGCTACACTGCTCACTGCATAATCAATTTCCAGCTATTATACCAAAGGTGTATGTATGTATATATATATATATATATATATATATATATATATATATATATATATATATATATATATATATATATATATATATATATATATATATATATATATATATATATACACACACACAGGTTAAAAGATTATGGATGTAAGTAAGTGGATATGCTGTTGTTAGCTCACCAGAGAAAGGAAAGGTGTTTGTACTACTTGCTACATGCCTTTACTGCAATAGTCATAACAACCCATTTACTAGTTGTTGAGCAGGGCATAAGATTGCTTCAAATGTACAGTAACTTGGTTAAAAGTTTATCTGTAAACATTACTCTGAAAGGGGTTATTCACCAAAGTGAGAATTCGACTGTCGAATTCTCAAACAGCAGATTCCTATAGCAAATCCGCAACCGCAACAATATTCACATTGTTAAGTCGCGACTGCGACAATATTTCCCTTGTAGATTAGATTAGATTAGATGAGTTTATTGTCACTGAGTAGTACATGTATACATACCAGCGAAATTAAAGTGCGTCCATATATAAATATACACTATAAAACACAAGTATAATAAATTAATATATAAAAGAAGAATAAATAAATATTAGAGGAAAGAAAGGAAAAGTGCAATCAATAATT